>PVHY01004833.1:79437-89555 GCA_004024945.1 Uropsilus gracilis | reverse complement strand
CATTTGGTTGGGCTTCTTTTAGTTTTTTCTGTTGTCTCTTTTGCCGTGCAGAAGCTTTTTAGTTTGACGAAGTCCCGTCTGTTTATGTTTTCCTTCAATTTTTTGCCTTCTGCAGATGATTCCAGAAAGGGATTTCTGAATTGTACTTCATGGAGGGTTTTGTCTATGTTTTCCTCTATGTAGTTTATGGTTTCAGGTCTGATATCTAAGTCTTTTATCCATTTTGAATTAATATTTGTACATGGTGTGAGAGAGATGTCTTGGTCCATTTTTTTTGCATGTCTTAGCCCAGTTTTCCCAGCACCATTTGTTGAAGAGACTATCTTTGTTCCAATGTAAGTTTTTCCCTCCTTTGTCAAAGATTAATTGGCTATATGTGTGTGGCTTTATTTCCAGATTCTCAATTCTGTTCCATTGGTCTGATTGTCGGTTGTTGTACCAGTACCAAACTGTTTTAAGTATTATGGCTTTGTAGTATAGCTTGAAGTCTGGAATAGTTAGTCCTCCATTCTTTCTTTTTTTGGAGAGGAGGTTTTTTGATAGTCGAGGTCTTTTGTTACTCCATATGAATTTTTGTAATTTTTGTTCTATATCTTTAAAGAATGTCATTGGAATTTTTAAGGGGATTGCATTGAATCTGTACATTGCTTTTGGTAGGATGGCCATTTTGATGATGTTAATTCTTCCCATCCATGAGCAAGGAATGTCTTTCCATTTCCTTGCATCTTCTTCTATCTCTTTTAGTAGTGTTTTAAAGTTTTCTTTGTATAGTTCTTTTACATGTTTTGTTAGATTTATTCCCAGGTATTTAATTGTTTTGGGTGCGATGGTAAATGGGATGGCTTTTTTAATTTCTTCTTCCTGCTTGGCTTTTTGCGTGTAGGAAGGCTACTGATTTCTGTGTGTTTATTTTGTAGCCAGCAACCTTACAGAACTGGTTAATTATTTCAAGAAGATTTTCTGTGGATTTTTTGGGGTTCTCTACATATAGAATCATATCTTCTGCATATAATGATATTTAATGTAAGCTATGAAAACAAAGCTGGGCACAGTGGCTCATGCCTGTAAGGCTCAGTCTATGAAGCAGTTCGAGTCCCCCTAGAGGCAACTTAGCGAGACCTAGTCCCAAAAAATAGCTAGGTGTGGTGGCGCATGCCTGTAATCCCAGGTACCTGGGAAGCTGAGGCTGGGGATTGTTGGAATTCATGGTAACCCGGGCAATGTGAGCCTGCAGTTCAATGGGCAAAAATAGCAGAAGCAGAATCTAGTCTCAAAAAAAGAAGTTATTAAAATATTAAAACATTATCTTTAGGTGATTGGCTCATTATTGATTATGCATCCACATGTGTTTGCGTGCATGCTTAGCTACTTTCCCAGTGGGGAAGAGAAATGGGAGATAAAATGGGTAAAGGAAGACAATAATACAGAGCTGAGTCAAAGCCAGACTTTCAGTGGTGATCATAATGTAATATATGCAGATATCAAAATGTAAAGCTGTACATATGAAACTTAAGACAAATAAGCAAAACAAATGCTAGGTTATGAGAACAAAGTGGTAATCACCAGGGGAAAGGGCTGAATGAGAACAAATCAGGTCCAGAGGTCAACTGTGTGGTGCTGAATGAAAAGTAAATTTTTGGTGGGGATATAATATGACATATATAAATGTAGAATTATACCACTTATGCCTGAGTCATGTATAATGTCATAAACCAATGTTACTTGCACAAATGTTTTAAAAGTAGTATTTGTTGAACCCATTATGAATTATAAAAAAGTGAGCCCTCAAATAATTTATTTAAAAAATTACAACTAATCAAAGTAAAACTAAATCTTTCAAGTGGTAAATGTGTTTTAATCTGTCTGGAAAATACACTAGTATCTAGTCAGTCTAATGAATTCTTCTATTTTTGAAGAAAAATTACCCTGAATCAGAGGTTGGAATGTATCATTGTGATATTATGAATGTAGTTTTCAAGGTCACATGAAAGCTCAAGGAATATCTCAACATGTTCTCTCTCTCTTGATCATTCCTTCAGCAGCTTGAAGTTCAGTTAGCAAGAATACTTCAAGGAGAAGAACTACACCAAAATCTGAAATTAAACAGGTCTTATAAGATGATGCTATTTAACTAGTCGTATGTATTTTACCTGTGTGATTTAGTATTACTTTCTGTTAACTGTTTCATTGTGTTAGCATGTCAACAATCACATCTGAATGAAAAAAGTGTTTGTCAGCATAAAATTAAAAGTTTTGTTTTATAGCTACCAAGAGGATTCCTAAAAAATAGCATGCCCTTTATAATAAAAAAAAATTAAATTTACAAAACAGAATGAAATAAAGTATAAAACCTGGATCTGAAAATGAGTCAGGGAGGCAAGCTAACTCATCAGCCGAGGAACCATAACATAGTTTCAGGCAGTGAGGAAAAGAAATTCCCCCAGGAACTTGATAAAAATCGGATCTGATTTGTGGGAACTTTTGATCCATAGATTGAGTCAGAATTGTGGTTGAACTGTTCCATTTATGAGCTGCATGCAGTTCTTTTTCTCAGAAGTAGTCTGAAACACTGCGACAGAGGCTTCACTGTTATTTAATTGGGTTATCATGAGAACTTTCTAAGGGAAAAGAGCATTGTTAATTCATCAGAGGTCTAATTAGCCACAGCTTTTATTTTGCTATACAATGATTTCATATCATATGTTTTCACAGCTCTCCTTACACAGAAATAGTTCACTTGTTCTGTATGGTATCCACAACACCCTTCGTAGGAACATTCAATGTTACTGAAAAATTGGTGATTTGTAATAAAAGAATATTATATGCATGTATGTGAGTGAAAGTATGTACAACTAATTATAATACACATCCCTGTGATAGTGTATTACCAGCATTTTGTGATGTTGAAATCTAACACCAAATGAAGGTGCTTGGGTGAAAAACCAAATTGAGACAAAAGAAAATGTCCCTAAAACACAACAAATAAAGTTCTTTAAAACAAATCCATCCATTGCTTTCTTATTTTCATTTTTCATGTTTTTCTTCCTCATTTTCAGAGGCAAATGTGATTTTTGTTCTCAAAATTTCTCTATTGAAAAGTCTCTTTCCTGAAAGTCTTTTGTTGTTATCAGTGGGAGAACACTGTAAAGTCTTAAAGCACAGTGAATACATAAAGATCTTCACCTGTATTCAATTTCGCAAACACATGCATAACACACTTTGCTGGGATGCAGGGTCTTATATTCAGTCCTGACCTTGATCTTCCAAAGTTGTCTTTCACCAGTCAAATGCAAAATTCTTTGGCAACTGAACACTGGCATTTGATTATTTCTACAAATCACCATATTTGCAATAAAGTAAACAGCGTGGTTGCCTAACAATGCTCATGTTTACAATGAACTATTACATATATCCCTACAACCTCATGCTTTTGTGCTACTAGACTTTGGAAAGAGCTATGATTTAGATTATCAATAGTTTGTTTTCACTTGGTTACTCTTGAAATTTGAAGTGATCCTTGCTTCTTCTTCCTCACTCCCCACTGAATATTAAGGCTTGTCAAATTTGTCTTTATCACATCCCTTTTAGCAGACCAAAATTGATCCAGTAAAGGACTTTCTATTCCTCAGCATAGAAAGGGATATCTCTTTTTATCTCTTTATCTCTTTTTCTTAGAAGAAAATTCTCCAAAGAGGAAATACAAATGATCACCAGGAACAAGAAAAATTGCTCAGCATCGCTGGCAATAAGGGAAATGCAAATCAAAATCACAATGAGGTATCACCTTACACCAGCAAGAATGGACCACATCAAAAAAATGGGCAAACAACAAGTGCTGATGAGGATGTGGAGAGAAGGGAACACTCTTACACTGCTGGTGGGAATGTAAACTGGTCCAACCTCTAAGGAAAGCTGTGTGGAGGACCCTCAAATTTATGAAAATGGAACTGCCATTTGACCCAGCAATTGCTCTCTTGGGGATCTACTCTAAGGAGACCTCAATGTTTGTATAAAGGGACACCTGTGCTCGGATGTTTATTACAGCACTATTTATAATTGCAAGGACATGGAATCAACCCAAATGTCCCAAAACAGATGACTGAATGAAAAAGATGTGGTATACATACACAATGGAATATTGCTCATCAATTAAAAATGACAAATTGGAGATTTTATGATAACATGGGATGGACTTAGAAGAAATCATATTAGCAGAAACAAGTCAAAAAGAAAAAGACAGAAACCAAATGGTTTCCCTATTATATGGGACATGGGAAAAACAAACAAAAAGCCATGAAGAAAAGTCAAAACAAGCCAACAACCAAATTAAAGTACACAACTCAGGGGAGTGGGGTGGGACAGGGTGGGAATGGTCAGGGAGAGGGGGGTGAGCCCCAGAGATCACAAAGATGTGAAATTTATATATAAATAAGTTATTTAATATAAAAAAGGGATATCTCTATGTCAATTCTACAGCCATTAAGAGTGTTCCTTTCCCATGTCTTCCATCTTTCTCCTCCTAATCCAATCTGGCACTGTAAACAGTATGTTCTTCCTAAAATATAAATGTGATTACTTACTCTTCTGCCCCTAACCTTCCCATTTCCAAAAGGATAAAATCTAACAACTTTCAAAGGTCTTCATAGTTCAGACAGTAAGTACCTTTCTAATTATATTCATCTCAAATCTTCTCCTTGATGATGTTCTCTACTTGATATGTTCTCACTCCCAGACTATGTCATGCATTGCTATTTTTAGCCCTAAACAACTTTGCCCTCACCTTAGGTATTATTTCTATCCAAATATTTCACCACCTTCCACATTATCTGATTAATTTCTTCACATCTTTAAAGTTAGGTTTAGATAGGCCCCAGGAAGAACTCCCCTGCCATGGGTAGGGTGTCTTTCTGCACACCGAGTTCTCTGAATAATTCTGCTATGGAAGTCAGTGATGTTAAATTATAATTGCTTCCTTCTAGACTCAAAACATGAAAAGCATGAAAAGTGCTCTGTCTTGAACGAATGAAGTTAGGAAGTCAATCAAATTTCTCTTCATATACAGGTAGAAGAACATAGTTGTTTTCTCTCATCCCTTGTGGGAAAATACAGGAGCGGAACCTTGCTAGATTTAATACCACGAACCTCCCATCAATTAGATCCAGAGATCATATTCAACTGTATGTGCCAGAACAGCTGTACCAATAGCTAAAATCATGATAGCAGTAGCTAGAGTCACCATCCTGAGCAAAGTGAAAGTCCTGCAGTTGTTCTTGCCCAGTGGGATATTTCTGAGAACCCTGTCCTAGGTATCCCCAGCTGTAAAAACTAATGGAATAATTCATCGTTGATGAGGGAATGGGATTCTAACATCACATCAGTCCTTCAGTCAGGGTCTGTTCTGCACTTTGAACATCACACCTGGATGTAGGGATATAGAATGAAATACCAAGAATGATATATTTTGTTCTCTATATAACAGTTCTCAGTTTTGCTGTGCCATTAAGCTATTTCACATATGGAATTTCCATGCAAAACCTCTCAATTAAAATTTAAAAATATTTCCCAAGACTCAAGGGGGGAAACTGTAGAATTACTACATATACTTCATGTTACATATACTATAATATGTAGCACCTGTATGCAAATAAAAATTTAAGGGCAAATATAAAATTTTCAAAATACAGAGTAGCAATGAATAATATCAGTTTCACAGATACAGCTTTACAAAGGAAAACCTAGCTTACATTTTAAATATAAATTTTGTTTAAGATTATAGGTAAATGATCTATTATAAAAGCAGTACTAGAGTTAGGTCAAGTTTGGAGCTTTAAAAATTACAAACATTAGTATCCATCTTTCCTGGGCCCTGGACAAATCAGTAACATGATATCCTAACATAACCTCCTTGGGAAGACCTTGAAAAATAATATACTGTTCAGGAAAAGGCCAGTAATCAAATGTCCAGAATTTAACAGTCAAGAAAACTTTTAGTCATTACTACTCAACTTTTGTGGAATGCCTAATACTGTCTCACATTTTCTAGTAGTAAATGCTTTAAGGCAATCAGATGAAACTAATTTGTAGTATAATTTAAAATGTAGAAACACAAAATAGCATGAGCTGAGTGAGAGATTCTAATAGACTGCCTAGGAGATCATAATAATTGTAGACCAGATCGGTTCCCACGCAGCTTTCTTGGTGGTATAGAAGACCCTCAACACTCAGCAAAAGGTTTATGGCAATGAAGTCTTTATACAAAGTGAAGTGAAAGATATTTCTAAATAAGAATGATAATAGAGCCAAAGGTCAAGTGTGATGTTCACATGCTATCAGAACATTTCTACCTCTCCCATGTCATAGCTTACTGTCTTTGTTTTGTCCACAATCCTTAAAAACATTCCTTTACTTTCAACCATTATTGGAAGGCTTTAAAAGTATGGCTAATCTCTACGTTTTAGGTTATAGATAACATTTGCAACCGTTTGTCCATATAATGAGACCCAGGTTACGTAAATTGAAGCCTAGTACTTTTTTTTCACTTGTTTATGTTGTTATTCTTATGTAATGAGGCACAGTTACTACAAAATTGTAATATTTTCGATAGTCTAACATTAACCCCCCCCCCCAAGCCTGGCCAATTCAGGTTGTCCTCATGTTTTATCTACTTTGTTTCTAACCTTTCCTTTCCCTTTTCTTAAATAAACTTGCCTCTATCACCTAAAAAATTTAAAAAATAAATTATAATATTTTAGTAGCATGTGTAGGTTGATTGGTGGTCTTAGTAAAATAAAAAGGACACCTCACTGAAAACTATCTACAGGCATTTGAGAGAGACTGCTTATGACTGAATATGACTGTTAGGTTAAAGTCATTTTAGAAATACATCTTCAATTTTGAATTAAATTTATAAAGAAACATCAATGTTTATATATCAATGTGTGATAGTGTAAAATCTATCCTCATTTTTTAGTAAGTCAAAATTTTTAATTTTTAAATTATTTGTAAAAGATGTTAAAAATCATGGCATATCAAAATACAGGTATGCAGTTAAGAATAACAGGATGGACCTTGAGAGCTTGTTTGGAGGTTCTAGCAGGGGAGCACAGCCACTCGTATACCCTCGACCGAAAAATGATCCAAGGCCTCTTGGTCTAAGAGGCCGTCCTCTTAGACCAAGCGCACAGCTTCAGGAGGGACGCACATGGAGTGGTGAGGGAGAAAGGGGACACCCGCCTAGCCAGCCAGATCAGCCGAATCAACTCTGGCGATCAATGGGGTGACAGATGTCACAGCCAGATTGCCCTCACATCCCAATTACATTCTTTAAAGAGATAGAACAAAAATTACAAAAATTCATATGGAATAACAAAAGATCTCAAATATCAAAAAAGCTCCTCTCCAAAGAGAGAATGGAGGCCTAACTATTCCAGACTTCAAGCTATACTGCAAAGCCATAATACTTAAAACAGCATGGTACTGGTATAACAACTGACAATCAGACCAAAGTAACAGCATTTAGAGTCCAGAAATAAAGCTACACACATATAGCCAATTAATCTTTGACAAAGAAGGGAAAAACTTACATTGGAACAAAGATAGCCTCTTCAACAAATGGTGCTGGGAAAACTGGACTAAGACATGCAAAAAAATGGACCAAGACATCTCTCTCACACCATGTATAAGTAAATATTAATTCAAAATGGATAAAAGACTTAGATATCATACCTGAAACCATAACATACATAGAGAAAAACTTGGGCAAAACCCTCCATGAAATACAATTCAGAAATCCCTTTCTGGAATCATCTACAGAAGGCAAAAAACTGAAGGAAAACAAACAGATGGACTTCATCAAACTAAAAAGCTTCTGTACAGCAAAAGAGACAACAGAAAAAACTAAAAGAAACCCAACCAAATGGGAAAAAATTTTCTCCCTCCATAAGAGTGATAAGGGATTAATAACACAGATCTACAAGGATCTCACACAACTAAACAAAAACAAAACAAGATGCCCAATCAAAAAATGGGGAGAAGAACTAAAAAGACACTTTTCCAAAGAGGAAATACAAATGGCCAACAAGCACATGAAAAATTGCTCAATGTCACTAGCAATCAGAGAAATACAAATCAAAACTCCAATGAGATACCACTTTACACCAGTAAGAATGGCCCACATCAAAAAAACAGGCAACAACAAGTGCTGGCGTGGATGTGGAGAGAAAGGAACGCTCTTACACTGCTGGTGGGAATGTAAACTTGTCCAGCCACTATGGAAAGCAGTAAGGAGGACCCTCAAACTCATGAAAATGGAATTATCATTTGACCCAGCAGTCACACTTCTGGGTATCTACCTACCAAAGGAGACCTCGATGTGGGTACAAAAGGACACCAATGCTCAGATGTTTACTGCAGCACTATTTATAATTGCAAGGTCATGGAAACAACCCAAATGCCCCAGAACAGATGACTGGATGAAAAAGATGTGGTACATATACACAATGAAGTATTATTCATCAATTAAAAATGACAAATTTGATGAATTTATGGACACCTGGATGTACCTAGAAGAAATCATTCTAGCAGAAACGAGCCAGATAGAAAGGGACAGAAACCAAATGGTTTCACTACTATATGGTCAACCAAATGAAACTACACAAGGGGAGAGTGGGAACCAGCTGGAGCGGGTGGGGAGGGGAGGTGGTGGATGACCCCCAGGGATTGAAATGATGTGAAATATATATAAATAATAAATTAATTTAAATAAATAAATAAATATTATAGTCACTTAGTGAAGATTAAGTGAGCTAATGTGTGCAAAAAAAAAAGAACAGGATGGCAATCTTAAATTCAAAATGGCATATTTACTTTTATTTTGCAGTTTCTGCAGAGTATTTTCATATATAAACAAAAAATATGAGAGTTTTGTGTGTATGGGAGAAATTTGGAATCTAGAATTTATCTTTTAAAATAATTTAATGTAGCACTGCATTGTTTTAATTAGCAAGTTATGACACAAAACTACTTAAAGAGATGTGACAATATTTACATATATATCACTATCTCATCAAGATCTCTGCACCCATCATAGAAATCAGAAATTGTGTGCTGTGTTTAATCTGGTAAATAAAGTGGCCACTTGCACCATGAATACAATTATATTCATTCAAAAGTTATTCATCTGCTAATTTTGTTATTATTGACTCTAATAAAAGAACTATACCACTGACAGCAGGAAATTATATTTTCCCACTATCTAACGTCCTAGATTATACCAGCAATATTCTGCTAGAAGTGCAACTTGCAATTATATGTACGCTGATATATTTTGAAATTACTTTCTCAGAAATGAGAGCAATATTTTGAAATTATTTCTCAGAAATGAGAGCAATATTTTGAAAGGTACATGCAGTTTTAAGAACAATTATAATGGAATTTGGTAGTTGGTTGTTTTATTTTCTACTTCCTGATTATGCTGTTTTTCAAATGATTGATATTGTAATTACTGGGTCTATTTATAATTAAAAATGCTTGTAAGCAGTGTCCATTAAGCAATGAAATTTGATGTACTAACAATATATTGAGTGATTTTTATATTTGTTATATTTAATGGAATATCTATAGATTTACATAAGATAAATAAGAAAGCAAATATGCTAATTTCAAATTTTATACTTTTGCTCTCATTTTCAGTGTTTATTTTCACATCTTCAGAAATGAAAATGTCCCTTTTCTCCGTTTGATGCTACATTCCAAAAAAGTGTGCATATATTCAATTTTCTTCTGGAATTTGTTTGATTATCCTTTAAAAGAAGAAAATTGAAGCAGGTTTACAAGGTTGTAGTTGAAGGGGATTATATTAGTTTCCCAGGGCCACTGAATCAAAGTATCACAAATCAATTTGCTTAAAATAATAAAAATGTATTATTTCATAGTTCCAGAACTAGAATTGTAAAATCAGTATGTTGGTAGGGCCATGCTGCTTCTGAAATATGTTGGGGAATCCATTCTTCCCTTTCTCTAGCTTCTGATAGCTTGCTAACAAATATTTGATGTTATTGGACTGCAATGGCATGACTCCAACTTCTACTTTTCAACATTTCGTGGTATTCTCCCTGTGA
>PVHY01004833.1:0-79337 GCA_004024945.1 Uropsilus gracilis | reverse complement strand
CGTAACTGAGTTTGTTTCCTCATCTACAATGTGAGAATAATAATGGAGACAGATTTCATAGTGTAAGATTTAATTTAAATCACTCAGGTAAAGTACCCAGCAAATATAATTATTTATGGAACTTGAACTCAATTTTGAAAGACAATATTTGTTTTCAGGAAGACAAGGAAAAGAGCATGTAGATGGAAACATGTTTCATTTTGAATATAGGTGTCAAACAAATTCTCAGAAAAGTCTTCAAAATTAATAAGGGGCAAAGGGTACAATAACCAGGCTACTTACTGTACTAGTAAAAACATAACAAATTATCTTTGGTTACTGTGAAGCAGATATTAGAAAACTGGTGTATATTTAATATATTCTAGACAAGGGATCAGTGTAATAAAGGACATACACTTTTTAAGAGTAAAAAGGTAATGAGAAGGGGTGTGTTTCTCAGTCTTTAATGTACATGTGAATCACCTGGGGAATTAAAATATGAAAATCCCGATTCATTGATTTAGTTATTCAATGAAGTTTCTAAACTTCATTTCTAACTGCTTTCCAGGTGATGCTATGACTGTCATTGAATCAAATTTGTTTACCAAGACTTATATACTGCCCTGAGCACAGGCTATAAATGGAAGGGAGAGGGCATCTTAAAGGCTCTGCTTGAATTTTTGGTTAAGCAGATCACAAAATACATTTAACAAAGATATCAGTTACATGAATTCTTGCAGCATCTAATCAAGACTGGATTATAACTCATGGGCCTTACTGACCAGATTTTCTCATAGTGAGTAGTATAATAACAGCTACCTGGAAAGTCACAAAAATGTCATTTTATACAATAATTCACAGAGGAAAAAATTCATAAACCCTTCATAAAGGAGAATAAAATGTCATATATTATTGTACTATTATAATTGTGTCTAATTCTGGACCATTAAATATTTTAAGGAGAGATTTGTTTGATTTTAAGCACATTGACAATATTTTAATGGGAATAGCATTTTATTACTTCCGCACAAAATTCTTGCAGCGGACAGACATGAAATGATATTTACGTTGATTCATTAATCCTGTTCTCTTGAAACCATACTATACTATTAACAATATTGTATGATAAGAGCAAGGCCCAGACTCCCTTCAAAAGTCATTGAAAGGCAGTCTGCATGTACACTAGATTTATTGAGACATCATGGCTTCATTTCATGAATTCCAAAATGTTCAATTATAGCTTGGGGACTTTTTATGGGCCTTCTAATTTGATTCTGTGGGTGTTAGCAAATTGGAAAATTAGCAGCATATTGTCAGTATCTAAATTCCTAGGAAATAGTCAATGATAAAAACTGTGAAAAAATATTCAATATACCTGGAAAATGAAAAATTAGGGTATATATACCAAATAGATTCTCTCTAACTGGTATAGATTCAAGTGCATTTGTGAATCAATGAATCTGAGTACAAACTCCTGCATGTTTTTAAATCCTGAACAATTCTAGAAGCCAAAGATTCACATTGACCCAGCCAGCCAACAGTCAACACAATCATTAAAAAAAAAAAATCACCAACTTCAGTTTAGTTTAAAAATTCAGCTGGAACTACAATAGCAGGACAGAAACTCCTCTCAAGACAGCAACAAATCTGCATCTAAATGTGAACTAAACTACAGAGAAGCAGACCTGTATACAAGAGACCAAAAATAGACAAAAGAGTGGTTTCCAGAGAAGAGACACAGAGAAATGCTTTCTCCAGGGAAGAAGCTGCACCATGGGAGCAAAGAGCACAAAGAAACCACGAAGGCATAGAAATTTCCCCCAGGAAGCTGGGAGGAGTAGGCTGAGCCTCAAATTCAGTACCCTCATCCTCTCATCCAGAATAGTGCAGACAAGCCATGGAACCCCTGCATTAAGAATCAGAGGAATCGGATGTGGAGAAAGCGTTTCTCTGTCTTTTCTCTCCCTCTGCATGTCGCCCTTTTGTCTTTTTTTTTTTTTTTTTTTTTGGTCTCTTTTATACAGGTCTTCTTCTCCATATGGAAACCATCTGAATGCTGGTGGTATGCTGACGAATGGTTGAAAAAGATGTGGTCTATTTACATAATGGACTATTGTCCTGCCATCAAAACTGACAAATATGAAGCATTTGATATAACATGGAAGCCATTCCCTCTAGAGGGAACCATATTAGCAGAAGTAAGTCAGAAAGAAAAAGACAGAAACCATATGGTCTCACCTAGAGATGGGATACAGGAATAACAAACAAAAGGACAAGAGAAAGTCAAAATAAGCTAGCAACAGAACTGGGGCAAGCAGCTAGGGAAGGGGAGGGGGAGGGAGAAATCAGGGAAGGGAGGAGCACAAGATCAAGATGAGGGTTCACAGGTGATGGGGGAGAGCCTTGGGAAATGCAATGATATAATATTATATATATTTATATATATACGCAGAAGCATAAATATGTAAACAACAAATATATATGTATATGTAAGATTTTTTATATATATGTAAGAAGAGTCAGAGGGAAATGGGAACAGGAAAGCCAAGAGGATAGAGACTCAGAGTTGGCTCTTAATGGGCCCAGCAAGAGACTGACTTGCTCTGGGACTTAAAGCAATAGCACAGGCCAGAACAACTCCTGCTCCTTAGGAGAAGGAATCTTCACAGTGAGGGCCTGGGAGGCAAAGCACACAAAGGTTGGCATCACCAGCAGATCCCATCTTGGCAACCCTTTACCACCTAGTCCCCACCAATGCGGGTAGGAACTATCATGGAACTTGCCTTCCATGATCTCAAGGTGAACCTATGATAGGAGTTCCACATACACATACATACACATACATACATACACACACACACACACACACACAGGAGGGAGTGTGGCTAGTTGGTGTTTAATAGAATTGAGAGCCCAACCCTAGCAGAGAGGTGGGCAAGGTCCCTGCTCACCATGATCCGCTTGTTAGCGGACAAATAGGCTGGGTCCCAAGAGCCAGCAAGCACCCACAAAAGTTCCTACAGCAAGTCAGCTAGCAAGTGAACCCCTCCCCCGCCATCTCCTGGGCTCCCCTATCAGCACCTTCTACTTGTCTGCACACGTTCTCTGCAAAGCCTTCCATAGGCAATAGGCATGCCCCAGTCTCAAGGAGCACCCACATTCTCAAATAGAATCAGGGTGCAACAACATCCCACTCTGCCTCCCTCACCTCCCCTACAGCCTCACCCCTGACAGTTCCACCTAACATTTTGTTTTGTTTTGTTTTTTTCATTTTTTTCTTCAGCTAAAATAGCAGAAGGGATGATTTATGGTACACGTTACACTCAGCCAACTGGGAACCACACGAGCCCAGACTATCATGGGTTCAGGGCAAAGGACCAAAAGGGACTGGATTTGGTATCCAAGCATGGCGGGTCACTCAAAGGTAGTCTCAGCAATCAGATGGTGACGGCTGTTTTAGATTCAGAGACAAAGCTCTAGAGAGTAGCAGTACAATTTGTGCCAGCGTCCTTGGCCTCCAGCTTTCCTTGTTTCTACTCTGGTAGCTTCTATGCAGGTTGCTCATTCATTTGGTCTTCTGCTTCCTCTTTCTTCCTTTGTGCATCAGCCTGCACATTCGCTTCTTCCTCCACTTGGCTCTCATGGCACAGAGGCGTCAAGGAAGATGGCGCTAAGGCTGAGCGCCACCCTCACACTTTGGCTCCTGCATCCTGACTGCTGAAGCCTCCTCAACCTCACATGACGCTAAGCATCATGCCAAAAGCCTGGCTGTTGCCTATGCTTGCGGACCTAAGCCATACCACAGTCTCACTAGGTGTCACACTTTGTAGCACCGCTCCAGACTGCCTAGCATCACCACCCAAAGCCGTCCCTTGGGCATGGCAGGCCATCTCTGGCCTGGCAGCTCATCGATTTCCTGCAGCATCACTGCTTCAAGTGGCATCAGGCTTGCAGTGCCTTCGTATCCTCAGAGCAGCACTGCAGCCAGCCAGCAAACTCCAGGAACACACACTATAGCTACCAGGGTGAGCAGCAAAGCCAGCCTAGTATACATGCATGAGCTAACTCCCTTCATGACACCCTGGGTTGCTACTGGCACCACACACTGCAGACTCAGCAAGTTATCAGTGTAGCGGGCAGGAGAGGTACTGCCGCACGCAATGCTTGGCAATACCAGGCAGCCTCACACCGAAACTTGTGCTGAAACATCATCCACTGAGCACACCTGAGTCCAGGGTAAAGGCCAAACCCAACAGAGTCACTGTGGAGCAGGAATAACAGGCTGCCCGTCATGCTGTCAACACAGCAGGCAGGCGAGCGGGAGCCAAAGCAGGTGGACCAGGCAAATAAATCAGCAAGCCAGGGACACAGTACTCCACGATGCCATGAGACAGCCTCACAGAAGACCAAGTTTTCAGTACTAAAGCAGCCTGCAGACATGCCCAAAATGTAGACATAAAGATGGGGAGCCCGGGAAACTGGCAAAGGAAGACAATGACTTAAATGAAGAGGGTAAGAAAACTTCAAGTGCGGGAGGTAAGTAAACGATCTGAAGAATAATTCAAAGTAATCATTGTAGATCTCATCAATCTCAGGAGAGAAGATGAACTAGAAAAATTAAGAAACCCACAAACAGAAGGCATAGAGCTAAAGAACTTAATAATACAAAGAATATAACGGGCCCAGCAGTGGACTGGAACAGATAGGGGCGTTAGAAGACAAACATAGAAACCCACAGCAACAAAATGAAAAAAAGAATCAAGAAAAGATACCCTAAGAAACCTCTTGAACGATAAATATTAAGAGCTATAATATCCTCATTATAAGGATCCCAGAAAAGAGCGAGACATAGCACAAGAAAAAAATAATTGTGGAAATAATCACCTAAAACTTTTCCCATCTTGGGAGGAGAACAGATATCCAGGTAAAATGGCAGGATGCTGGCTAAAGTGATCTGAAACAATAAATCTTGTCACCTAGATCATTTTAATTCATTGATTCGTGATATCCAAATGCATAGTATTTTTCTCTAATTCCAATACATATTAAGTCAATGTACATTACTATGGCCGTGTTTTAAAGTCCGCTATGAATTACATTGTTTTCTGTACTTTGAAATTTCTTGCTCAAAAAAAAAAATAATAATCTGCCTCAAATCACTGCTTTTTTCTCTGGATGATATGTACATGCTTTATGTATGCTCTTTCCATATACACAACTTGTGTTGAAAGGCATTTATTTGTAAAATTATAACATTTTTGATGAAAACAGTCGGTAAAGTCCATAACAGATTTTTGTTTGAGTCAGAAAATTGTTCCCAAACCCAAATCTTAATAATAATATATAACATACATTTTTTAGAGCATATCACCTCCAAGCCAATCATGAATTCAGAGTGCCTAGCTTTGCTATTTTTTAAGTCTGGGTGGTTTTCTTGGTTCCTTTGAACCCAGGGATTGTTGTGTAAAGAGAAGATGTGACCTGCAAAATTGAACAGGAAATGTAGCATTTTTCATTATGCTTCCATCAGTAGATTCAAGGAGAAAAATGTCCTTATAAAATCAGTGGCATTATGTAACACAAGAACTACTTTCCAAAGTATGAAGTTTTGATTATATAGGAATAAAATAATGAAATGGAAATATTTTTTACAATAATCTAACTAAAGTATGTTTTGCAGAAAAAATGCATACGTATTATGTATGGATATAGATATAGAGTGATATTAGTTTAAGCTGGAGTTGTAACAAGTAATAGCTCCATACATTGAAGATTATGTAAGCAACACATGCTTTATTCCAATTGTATTTAACTTGCCTATTAAAGAAAGGTACAGTAAAATAAAATCATAGCCCTTGAAGTACAAAGTTCTTTCTCAAGACTTTAACTACTGTGTAGTAAAAAGTTTAAATCTTAATCACACATTAGAGAGTGTCATAAGGACAGAATACAAGCTTTGTTGTTTTTTCCCCACTCTTATTAAGTGTTAGGGGTCACATGCGGAAAGAAGAAGAAATGAGATGAAAGAGATTGATAGCAATATTTGAGGCTAGCCCACAGAATGGGGACCCTGGGAAGCATGCCCAGGGCCAACTTTAATGAACTTAAGATGACCCTTTTACACCCCAGCAAGAAAATGTCACAATGATGTAATGAGGAAGTATCAAAGCATAGGTGACACGTAGCAAGGAGGATGCGGGGATGCTCAATAACAGAAAAATTTACCTTTGGGGCAACAGTCATTTACTAATAGGTTATATGTCTTTGGGGACATTCCAAAGAGGTTAAAAAGCTGGGTGACAGGTGAAAGCTGTTCTGTCGCCCACCCTCTAGTGTGCCAGAAGGGGCTAAAGTGAGGTGGTGTTCCTCTTATCTGAAGCGCCATCTCTCTACCTGCTTCCAAGTTCCTGAATTAAGTGTATGGCTCTATAGACCACTTGATTTCTTAAGATTCAGATTTGTTCATATCCTCAAACTACTAAAAATGGAACTACTTTTTCATCGGCAATTCCACTTCTAGTAATCTACCCAACGGATAGAAAAACAGTAATTCCAAAGGATATCTGTACGCGGATGTTTATTGTAGCACTATTTATGATAGCCAGGATATGGAAACAATCCAAATGCCCCAAAACAAATGAATGCATCTGGAAATGTAGCATTTACAAAATGGAATATTACTCATCAATCAAAAAAAACCAAATTTGATGCATTTATGATAAAACATGGATGGACATAGAAGGAATCATGCTAGTGGAAATAAGCCAGAAAGAAAGAGAAATACTGAATGAGCTCACCTTTATGTGCGATACAGGGAAAACAAACAGACAAGTAAAACTTAAAACTAACAAGCTGTGAGCAGAGCTGAAGCAAAGAACAAGAGAGGGGAGGAGGGAGTAGTATTTGGGGAGGGAAGGGCACAAGATATTAAGATGTTGGCTAACAGATGACAAGGTGTTAGGAGAGTTGGGAGAATGTTGAAGTATACAACAATATGGTATATATGCAATCAATTTTTAAAAAATTTAAAAATCAAAATGATCATACACAAATCTCACACAAGATGTCACATTTCTATTTTATTTGATTTTTCCTAACAAGTCCTTTGATGCATAAGCCATAAACTTGTTCTTATTAAGCAATCTGTAAACCTTTACAACATTTTCTGCATCTGATTAATTAGTGTCTTACAATGACAGTGTAAACACTGCAAATGAATATGTAATATAATTTCCTTTTTTTTTTGGCTTGTTGGCTGTTGGCTTTTTTTTTTTCTTTAAGTCCAGGTGGATATATAGTATAGTTGTTAAGTTGTTTTAGTCTTAATGAAAACCCTCAGGCTTCATATTAGTCAAAGTTTCATGGTGAGGGATAAATGCCATTAAAATCATAAGATCAAAACTATAGATATTAACTTTTAGATCTGCAACTGTACAAGTTAAGAGATGGGACTTATTTTGAAACAGCTAAGATGAATAGTAGTGGGATGAATAGCTAAGATGAATAGTAGAATTGTTATGCCAGGAGGGAGTCATTTCTTAAAACTTTCTATTACCTGACCAATAATTTTGATATTCTTATTTTAAAAATGTAATTTGACAGAAATATCTTTTCCCTTCATCTCTAATAGTGAGATTTAACATTTGACTATTACATAAGTTTGCATTTCAACTCTTTCAAAAATTAAGCTCATTAACCATCTTTTATTGAAAACTAAACACATTCATAAAGTGGCTTAGGGAACAAAATAAATACTGAAGCAAAAAAAATGTTATTGCAGAAAAGTAGTTTAAACTAAAGGAATTTCACAGGATCTTCTTAACACTTACATATTAATTATAATGGTTTAGTCAACATAGAGCCAGTGGATAAATTTTGCAAAGGATCGTGAATTCTATTACTTGGATGCAAACCAGAGAGTCTAAAATTCAACAATGGTAGGTGGAGAAATAAACAGGTATGTTGCGAACCTTGTTTATCTGCAATTATTAAAACTACTAAATTCAAAAAGTAGTTATACCTTTTGGGAACAGAATGGATTCCTCTTGAGGTGATGATGCTAAATAAAATAAGTCAGAAAACACAAGGCAGTTACTGGATTTGCAGAATATAAATAACCAAAAAGGACAGGCAAAATAGCAAGAATAATTCTATACTCTATGAATGATGCATTGATTACCAGAGGGAATGAGGGTGGGAAGAGCAAAAGAGATAATGAAGGAAAGATGAGAGGCTCTGTCACTGGCACTTTGGTAGACAGTGAGCGTACAAGTTCACACAGGCAGGTGTGACACTATACTCTCAAAATTATAGTTATGTCGTCTAGTGGCAAATCAATTTTTAAAAAATAAAAATGTATCATATCATTTTATTCATCAAAACAACAGGTGAGAAAATTATCTGGTCATTAAGGGGAAACAAGTTTGAATTGCATGAATTCAATTATAAAATCGCTCACTACATTTAGAGCCCTACTTTAGTATGATTGCCTTATTTCTATGACCCTGGAGTTGATGGTGGAGCCGCAAAGGTGAACAAGATGGTTCACGGTTAGATGCCGACTCTGACAAATAAAGTGTACCAGGGGCCCTCTCTCTCCAGCAGAAGAGGAAAATAGAAATCAGCAAAATTCGTTTTACAGTGGTGGCCACTGTGGTGATGTTGGTGCAATGAAAAGTTTGGTTGATAATTTGGTCTGTAACCATATGGGGTTTCCTCAGTTAGTAAGGTTTCATTTCAATAAATGGGATCCCCCCTACTCTCAAACAATATACACCCTAAATTCTTCTTTCACCTAAAATGTATCCTGGGTCATAACTCTTTGGTACCTACTATGACGGTGCAATTTGAAGGAGAGTGTGGATTAAAGAAATCAGACAAAGAGTTCCAGAGTTTTTAGGACAGTGGCAAAGTCAGCAATAAACAATAACAGCAAATGTTAATGTGCTGGGTCAAGGAGTTCAGGAAGTAAAGGAATGATACATGGGGACTCGGTGAATGAGCAACTGGAGTCTCTGGTAGTGACGTAGTTGAAAATTGTATTGGGCGCCATACTGCCCTAGTGGGAGGGGTCTGAGAGAAAGACCTATGTAAAGAAACAAGAAGGACAAAAGAATGCATTAAAAGACAAACCAAAGAGAGAGGAATGATGACCCAGTAAAGAATGGTGGCCCAGTAAAGAGGAGCCTGAGTGGCCAGGCTAGGCGGAAACCTCCTGGAAGAGTGAGCTGCTGGTGGTGAGGAGCCATGGTGGGAGAGTGGCTGGCAGAAGGGTAGCCAATGTGGAGTCAAATGCCAGAACAGCAGGCCAGGGGTGACCAGGGGCTACTGAAGGCAGGCCTGCTGAATGTGACCAGATGCTGCTGAAGGCAGCTCTGGATAAGGAAGTGCATGTGTGGTGCCATAGCAAGGTGGCATGGCTGGTACCTGGGAAATCCAGGGATTTGGAAAGCTGATTTTGCATCAGTATTTGTTGGAAAAGTTTGAAGAAGCTTGGAGAAGCTGAACAGCTTGGAACACTGGAGAGAGAAGCAGCAAAGAAGATGGAAAAGAAAGACTGGACTTTGCAAAATGCTGCCTCAGGTTTGGAGGGGCGAAGTTCACCATCTTGGATATGTGTTTGGGACATTCGAACTAAATGATAATTGAAGTAAACTAACTGGCCACTTCTGGTATTAAGATCTTTTGGTCTGACTTTCTGTTTCCCTGGTTAATTTCCCTTATTAATAAAATCCTGTTGTTTAAATTGCATTTGACTGGCAACTGCTATGCATGAGTGGTAAGAATCTGAAAGAATCTGGGTGGCAGAACTACATTTTCAAAAGTGCCACTTTTTTCCTTTAGCTTGTTGGTTGGAGGCTTTTGCCCTATTTTGACCCTATATCAGGAGCAGGCACCATGCTTTCTAGTGAGTCTAGCAGATTAGGGGCAGTTTCTTAAAAGCACTGAAATATTCATATACATATAAAAAAACTAATTATGAGAGGAAATAAGTATTGGGTGGTCTTCAAGTTAGTTTACTCAGTTTTATTCGCTATAAGCAGATATTGTACCATTGAACTTTATTCTGATTGTTAAGAAAATCAAGGTCATAAAATCCTAAGAGATTTGATTTTTATCAAAATACAAATAGATAAATTTTAACATGGTGGGTTTTAGATTGATACAGCAGAGTTTTGATGACTACAGGACTGAAATCTGAAGATACTTTACATGTTTATATTCTTTTAGGAAATAGTTATGAATTAAGTTGGAAACCTGTATTATTAAAATGAAGCATGAACCTATTCTTGATTGCCGATATTGACGTCACTGCCATTCACATAAAGGGTTGTCAAAAACAAAGCTTTTCCCAGGCACCAAATATAATAACTCTAAGTGAAGTGTCAGATCAAATCAATTATTTCAAAGAAGGTAGTTGATATACGTTGAGAACTCATCTCCTCATTCTTAAGCTCCTCACCCAGGGAATCCAACTCAAGATCAAGGAGAAAATGTACTAGAAAACAAACAAAAAAATCAAGTATTTGTCACTTGGCTTTTAAATAAACTGTCCTCTATGTTTCTCTTTAACTTTTCTAGTGTCTTTGATCAGGACGGGACAGGGAAAAGATTCGTTCACCCTCATTACACAAAGAATGTCTTTAAGAGTTCCTACAGGAAGTTTGAAATATATCCTCTTCTGTTTGGAAAGACTAGTATGAAGGTCATAGTTAACTGGTTGAAAAGCAACTAGAATAGGGGAACCAACAGGTAGTGGTGACTGAATCCAGGGAGTAATTGAACTACCATTTAGTAGTAGGTCAAACTTCATGTAACTGTTTCCTTGGGAAGGATATAAATTACATTGTGTATATATATTCATCAATTAAAAATGACATATTCGATGATTTTATAACATGGATGTACTTAGAAGAAATCATACTAGCAGAAACAAGTCAAAAAGAAAAAGACAAACCAAATGGTTTCACTAATATATGGGATATAGTAAAAAAGCAAACAAAAGCCTTGAGGAAAAACAAAACAAGCTGAGCACCAAACTGAAGCACACAACTTTGAGCAGGAGGGAAAGTGAGAGAATGGAGGGGAGGGTGGGGGAAGGAATCCCTGGGATTACAATGTTGTGAAACATATATAAGTAAAAACAAACAAACAAACAAAAAGATAAATTACAGGGGAAGGAGGGTAAACCCTCTGGTTCTTGAAAGTTCTACGGAAAAGAAATGATTGAAAGGGTGCTTGACTAGAGACTAAGAGGAAAGGGCTATAGACTATCATTTAAAAAAATAAAATAAAATTAGTTGGAGGGAAGTCAAGGATTGAAGAAGTTCTACCTATTTCCTCATTCATGTGGAGTTCACCTTTAAACAAAGTTGTTCAGTAACTGGGACAGATCTCATACTGTTGCCTCTGCTTTAGTATTAACCAGACATGCATGGCAAAAGTAATCATCTGGTAACCATTCATAAAAGAAAGTTGACTGACCTCTTTCTTTAACTGCCCCCCTGACCATCTCATCTTTCCTGTGTGTCTATTTATGAATTACAATGGCTATTATGGAAAGAAAAAAAGGGGATAGAAAGATAAGAATAGACTAGCCAATGATCCCCATTGCAAATGTATAACTTACTATGGATCTAGACTAGAGGATAGGAGGGGAACCACTGTTAAATCCACTTTGGCACTGTAGTAGATGGCAATGTTTTTCAAAAGTTCTTTGTTCTTTCTCTCTATCGTTGTCTTATCCACCCCACTGAGAGTATAATTTTTCACCTCACTGACGTTTAGCTTGTCTATATGAGTTTCTGTGGCCAAGTGAATGTTAGCGAATATAAGAGCAGAAATACTAAATAGTGTTGGCAGGGTTCTTTTGATTGCTTGCATTTCTGCAGTTTATCAAAGAGAAGAAAATGCCCTACAGTAATTGGTTGAAGAATGATGAAGACAGGTGAGATAGGCCTTTACTGTACTGAATTGCAAGCTTATAGGCTTGTGTCTTGCTGATACTAGCTGGGTTTGGGTGAGCTCAGCAAACGTAGAACTATTCCAAGGATCTGAGAGCAAAGAGCAAATACTTTTTCTACCAGTCACTGATACTGGAACTGTTTTAATGGAGCAAAAGACTTCATAGTGCAATTATTTTAATTAGTACAGGCAATTATCATTCAAAATTTGAAATTAAGATTCTGTCCATGGATTACTGTCCAAAAGTGAGTTTTAAAACTTTGAGACTAAATAAATTATATTCAAGACAAGAAAAACTTTTCTACAGACTACATGTTAAAGGGAAAATGGAAAACATGAATTATGCAGTATAAGATTGAGAACCATATCTAGCCTTGTCTACTTTCTAGTATTTAAATAGTTTTATCCTCTCAAAGCACATAGCTATCAAGAGTACCTACAATAATATACCAATATTTGTTTTCAAACATTTTCCCACAATCTATACTTGCTGGGCACACACAAAAAAGTATCTCCCTCTCGCTATCTATCTATCTATCTATCTATCTATCTATCTATCTATCTATCTATCTATACATATAAAATTTGAATACACACATATATGTATTCAAATTTACAATGTCTAAAGTTAATTCAGCAACTAATTTCAGTCACAACTTAAATTAGTTTCATTTTGTATGAAAAATGCTTTTTACAAGCTTACTGTTTTTTAATCCTGAGACTGAACTACATAATATCTTTCTGATTCATGATTCAGTTGCACTTGGCTAGTACTTGTTGCAGGTCCTTCCATGTACCTTATCATAAAGAGTTTACAAAGGTCAGAGTCCAGGAATGAAGAAATACAAGAATGCTCTCTGGATATATAACTGTAAACAGAAACATTTTTATTGCAGGCATTCCCTGTTGATGTTATCCTGGTGCACCGTGCTAAATTAATACAAGTGCTCATATTATCTATCCAGCAGCAACACTCCCTTTTAAATAACAGAGAGCAAAAAATTCTATAAATAGTTTTCATCACATCAGCCTAAGCCCAGACCCATTTCATACTAGATAATAAGGTGATATTAATCTTTTGATTTCTCTCTAGCAGATTACATCCTATTTTAAATCAGACACAAACAAAATCTTACAGGAAACATAATTAGAAGTGAAATTGCTCAAAAGCACCTTTGTCTCTGAAGGAACCTTTTTACCCTCTGTGATGTACTGGGATGTATCTAATCTAATGATCAGCTGCCACCAAGTAATTGAATATCACCAAGTTTGGACTGCTAGAGAAACATGCATTTTACTCCTCTCATTTTACCTTTAAATAAGCATAAGGATAAAATGGATCTGTATGACACTAAGTTTTTGCTTTGGATGAGAAGTTGTTTACATGTACAATCAAGATTGATAATGTATTTTTTTAGTATATACTAAAAAAGATATACTTGAAAATAGTTACATATGTATCAGAAAAAAAAATGAGTTTTTAAGTAGTTACAGATATTTGAATTCTACACCTGCAAGAAAACTTTAGCATTCTTCGTTATGAAATATGGCTTTAAGAAAAGTATGTCACTAAAGTGATGAAAATGCTAAAATCCTTCCCTTGTGGAAAATTGGAAATATATGTAAGAAATGTAATTGATGAGTTTCATCAGTCTTTTTTTATTTCATGAGATCATTACTTCTAATTTTTTCTATGTTAATCTTCAAAAACAGGATACTTTTCTATTCTCATTACATAAAAATAACAAATAAAAATGGGGTCTGTTTGACCTATTCTGGGCATCACACGGGTAACTTTACCATAATCAATCTCTTAAAAGAGTATAAAAGCAATAAAACACTTGAAAACAGACCTTCTCATGACCTCATTTCTCCCTTACCTTATCTAAAACTTTCGTGATGATAGCTCCTATGCAATATTCCTTTTCTTGGTAATTAGCAGAGCTCCAGTCTAAGATTCTCCTAGAGCAACAAACCATCTCCAAAGACAGCTTGGGAGAAATACGGTAGCAACACCAGTTTTCTTATCTCTGGGACCATTCAATGGCTAAATTAGAAACTTTGTGACTGAAAATATCTGGTTTCCCCCACAAACTTGCTGATGCTAGTGTAATTTCCTAATTACCTTCCAATCTTGGTGTAAGGAATTCATTTCTAAGGAGTCATTTAATTCTCCACAGTTTCAGGTAATAACCAGGGACTTTAGAACTTAGAGGCATGCCAAAACTGTATTAGTATACAATCCTGCCCAGCCCATGTAAGTTGAGGAGAAACTGTATATCAACAAGGTCACTATGTCAAAGTAGTCAGTGCCCATAGGTATGTCTGTCCTTACAAATTAAAGATTGGCATGCCAAGAAGAGCACACAGAAGTCTTTTCTCATAAACACTCTCAGTGTCATTTTTGGTTTCCTTTTCTCTACATGATGTTCCTAAGTCATTTTCCTGCTTGCTTTGCTTAAATCATTCATGTTTGCATTATAGGCAACTGAGCAATGACAGTTATGTGTATACAAAGGACTCCTTCCAATTACTCTGTTGCCATTTTTCCTTAACACTACACTTAGGCTCTTTAGTAGTTTCATTATCTATATATGTGATCCTTCTATTACTCCCTGTTTCAGCTCCTCCCCCTGTGGTCTTTCTTCCATACTAATGTCACATTTGACGCCCTTGCTCATACCCTGGACTTTGTCATTTATAACCATAATCCCACCATAATTTCAAACCCAGCATACCACTCTCTAGTGGTTACTTCCTATCTTTAGTTCACTGCCTTTAGTACTGTAACTCCATCAGCTTTTTCATTTCCACTATGTGTAAGTTGATGGACCAACTATTTTACCATATTTAACCACACACATCATTAGCTCCCACCAAAGTTTTGATTTCATGTTCCATCAACCCTTACATCTACTCTCAAATATCATCACTTTTTAAATGCTGCATTCACATTGGCAAAATCCCAGTCATGGATAAATCCAACTCTCTGCCTCTTTTGATGTATACATGTTACTAAATATGGCCAGAGAATAACATACTACCATCCTGCTTGCAATTTAAGTTCATCTCTTTTGATTTTGAAGTTGTAATCTGTGGAGTTACAAGGCATCAAGCATTTCCTGATCTGTTTTTGCTTGCCTCTCTTGGTGACTGTGACCATCTAAGAGAGGAAAACCTTCAAGAACATCTATAATAGAACACCTATAATCATATACCTATATATACACCATATCCTCTTTTATTACAGATGAAATATCCATACCTTTAGCTCAACTGTGCTTTTCCATTTCCTCTTGCATATTTAAAAATATACACCTAACATCTTTCCATATCTTATCTTCATGTACTGCTATCCAAACCCAAGTCATAACCATTTTTCACTAAGATTATTATAGTGGCCTCTGGATTTGTCACTCCGCTGCCACCAAGAGTCCCTTATGATTTGTCAGGTCACATTACTCTTGTTCTCAAAAACTTCCAGTGGCTTAATTATCAGAAGCTTATGATGACCTACAAGGTTGTACCTGATTTTGATATCCTTTCCTCTGATCATATCCCTCTGTTAACTTGTTCGCAGAACACTAATCTCTCATTGTTATTCCTTGAACACTCTGGGAATACATTGACCTAAGAATTTTGCATGCACTTCTCTTCTTGTTCTTCCCACAGTGATATATTTCATCAATTGTGTATGTTTTACCAGGTTTCAATTTTTTTGAGAGACTCTTCCATGTCTTAATTTTTATCAATACAATTATTAAAGTCTAATCTATTACTTTATTATGCTTCTTTAGTTTGTCTTTCTTCACCCACTAGACTATATCATAAATGAAATTTTTTTTCACTACTTTCTGGAATAATGTCTGGCACTTAGTAGGTATTTTGTAAATACATGATCCATGGATATATGAATAACCTTCATTAACAGGGTTTAAAATCCTCAGTTTTCCCCAAAGTTGAAAATTATAGTGTCGTAAAATACATTTCTTTGTTTCCTAAGAGCAGACTGGATCAACTCAATTTGCTTTGGATGATGTTCTTATTTTACATTTTTATATGTAAGCATAGAAAGTCATATTTATTACAGTCAGTCAGTAGTCCTGTCATGAGATATTTTAGAAGAATTTCTAACAGTTCTCTAATCAAAGATCATAACATTTTTTAAGTTTTCATGTTAAAGTAAAAACTTGGTTCTAAAATTACTGTGTCAATATTTAAATTTGACTATGCTTCAAAAAAGATTAAGAATTCTAGGGTAAAGATGGAATTTTTTGCTAAATTTATTAGTAACATTTTCATAATAATAAGTGCATATGAAGTTCACTATGTCTTCTTTTAGGACAGACATTTATTCAATTGTCTAAATACTATGCAATAATGTCCTTTGTGTTTAAATTATCTAAAAATACTATTATTCATCCAAAACATACAGGAGCTTCTATGAGTTGACAATTGAAAACAGATAATTAAAAGATGGACAGTAATCTGAAATAAAAATGCTTTTAAAAATAAGCAAATAATTGCGGGGCATGGTGGCTCGTGCCTGTAAACTTCAGCCTATGAAGCAGCCAGGGTTAGGGATCGCAGTTCGAGTCCCACCTGGGACCCATAGCGAGACCTAGTTCCAAAAAAATAGATGGGTGTGGTGGCGTGCACCTGTAATCCCAGCTACCTAGGAAGTTGAAACTGGGGATTGCTTGAGTCTGTGGTACCCCGGGCAACGAGAGCCTGCGGTTCCACAGGCAAAAATAGTGAGACCTAGTCTCAAAAAAAAAATAAATAAATAACCAACATACATATGAGAAAATGAAAGATATACATCTCTAATCACAAAAAATGCAAATTAAAACCATAGTGCAATATTACTTCAGACCCATTAAGATAACCACTACAGAAAGAATAAGAAATAACTGTTGACAAGGATGTGGAAAATTTGGAACCTTGCACACTGTAGTGTAGTCCAGTTAACTGGACCAGCCAATAAGAAAAATATGGAGGTTCTTTAAAAAATAATAAAAATAGAATTATTGTATATGATCCAGTCATCCCATTCTGGGTATTATTTGCAGACATTCAAAGCAGTACTTTGAAGGGTTCTTTGCAACTCTTGTTTTTTGCAGCATTATTTGCAATTATCAAGTTAAAACAGTCCAAATTTTCTACAAATGAAGAAAATAGAGTATATAAAAACAATGAAATATTATAAAGCATTAAAAACGAAGAAATTCCTATTACATGCTACAACTTGGGAAATATGAAAGTCATTATACTACGCAAAATAACCAAGTTACAAAATGACATGCTGTAAGTGTTCACTCACATGGGACATCTAATAATCATAATAGAAAGAAGCAAAGTAATTGCCAAGTGGGGGCAGGGGGAGATAATAGTGGGTATATGTATTCCACGATAAAAAGTTGAGCTCTATTTTATAATAGTATAAATATAATTAGCACTACTGATCTGTACATGTAAACTGGTTAAGATTGTATGTTGAGTGCTTTTATCACAATAAAAATTATGAAAACAAACCTTGACTGTTCCATGCATTTTCAAACCAAACACCACATGATTTCTCATGGAATGTGTGCCATAAATAATATAAAGTAAATAAATTTTATTTCATAGTCACCAATAATTAAATCACAGCTCCACTGAACTCTGCTTTACTTTTGAAAGAAATGCAGGAAATTAGAACTTCCTCTTCTGAAGTTTTTTACAAGGGATTATGCAGTGAAATAAAGTGAATTCACTTGCTGGGAAATACTGTTTTACATGTGACGTCAACAGCATGCTAGTGAATTTGGGGAAACTCACCAATGGTGACACCAACATCTTGAGGAATAGGACTCTTCTGTATAGATTTCCTAATTATTCTGAGACACTCCATTGTGAGAACCCATTTCAAAACTGGAGAATAGCTGCACCTAAATTTAGAGGAAGGAGATTAAATACAAAAGTTTCCATGAAAATAATAATTTTTGCTTACAGCTGCATTTATTTCAAAAAGTCAAGAGCAATTAGATCATTAGTCTGCATACAGCAAATCTAGGAATAAAATCAATCTTTGACAAAACTTACTGTGTGATTCACTGGTTGAGGAGGAAAGAACCTGCCTAAATTATAATAGTTCCTTCCCTAAAACGAAAATGTGTATTCTGTCAGGCTTTCAGTAAGATCTTTCATGAGGGTTTTCAGCCACAGCAATATTACTTCTTTGGAAGAGAAAATAGGCTAAACAGATATGTACTTTAAAGGTACATTTTCTGTATTGATTTTAATCTATTATGACTTCTAGTCTCAGCTCTCTTTTCTTTCCTTTAATTTTGCTGAATATTTGGTATTTTCATCCTAAGACTATCTCTTTTAGATATAATTAATCCATAATTTTGAGAAAACATGTGAGAAGCTATTTCTGAATATTAAGAAATATTGCATGAAAATTGACCAAGACAAGTTGAAAGAACCAAAATAGAAAAAGAGGGTGATTAAACATTCAGACACTTTGTAATCTTAGAGACAACAATTGCAAAGACATTGCAAATCAAAATAGTTGGTCTTAAATTTTAAATCCCTGGGTCTATCAGAAGTAAGAACCCATTGAATTATTAGGAAACATTACCAAATAGTTATCGACAGGATCCATTTTCCTGTTGAGCTTAAAAGCTATCACCCCATTGGCAAACTACTGCCTCTAAATTAGAGACAGCAGTAGGTGAACACTGAGAATCATAGCTTGCCAGTAGAGAAACCAATCGACTGGAACTTCCATATGAACCAACAAGAGAAGAACTGCATTAATAAATCACATGAGGCTCAGTGTGGACAACTCTAATAGATAAAACCTCCAGGAGGCCTGCTCAGAGAAAGACCTAGACTATTTGATGAGTTTTGTGTCCCAGAGCACCACCACATTCTCAAGATTCTTCAGGTAAACACCAGAAAAATAGCCTCTCAGATCCAGAAAGAAACCATTTTCGAATGCATCAGAGCATTCAGTCCTTTCTAAGCAAGTTTGCCCTGGGGAAACTAGTTAAATAGATTGAAACAATTGAGGTTTTATGGGACTTTAATACACCTGGAGGAAAACAAATACCCAACTCCAGCTGACTCTCATTTTCTACAAGGAAAAAACAAAATACCCAATTGCAGTTTATTAGTTATCCAGTCCCACCTAAGAAAAGGGGAGAGAAGAGAAACACATGTGAAATTCCAGACTCAAGCGTCAAGTAAAATATGGAGAGCCCCAAAAAACAGGAATTATAGAAAATGTTCTCCCTCTATAATTTACTATCAAATAAACCCCTATTTACAATAGTTTCTTTTATCTACCTCATCAGTTCCACCTACAGAAACAACCAAGCAAATGAACATCTGAAATGCAGCGCACACAGTTGGAGGGGACAGGACAAACATTCTCAAAGAGTAGGGATCATTAATGTACACTTGAGGGGGACTGGAGATAGGTTGTTTTTTTCTCTTACCTTGATATTGTGTCTTAAGTAGAACTTGGTCGATACTTTCCTAGTTCCTGTACCCATTGTCCCAAGGCCTAAATGGGGAACCATAAGCTTGACCAGGCCAGGGTGAGCTGATATTTTGCTTTGGATTTTAAGTAGGGCTTGGCAATTATTATGCTAATTTTACTCTCTGCATTATTATTCCAAGGCCCAGGTATTGGAGATCATAGATAGACCAAGGCAGAGTATGGCTGATAATCCTGTGATCGGGACTCATGATGGTAGGGGGAGCAAGGAACATGGGATAAAAGAGAAAGGTACAGGGACTGCAAGGAAGGAGAGAGCAGAGAAAGAAGGGAAAAGAGATCAGATTAGTTTGGAGGAGAGGATGGGATTAGACTGAATTTTATGAGATTTGGATGGGACTGTATTAGATTGGGTTGAGACTTGAGGTTTGGGGGGGAGATCTGAGATAGAGCTCTTGAGGGAAATTTGGCATTTGAGATTTTGAAGGTCTGTTAGAGATTTTGAGGGAGGCAATAGAGAACTTTTGAAAGAGATAAAGCTTGGGGGAGCTCTGTTTGAACTTTGTAGGAAAGAGATCTGAACTAGCTTTGAGAAGAGAACTGACCTGGCATTGGACATTTGGCATCAGGAGCTGATAGTTTTGCTTCAGAAAGAAAAAGATCTAGGTGCTTTGAAATCTTTTGGAGCTCCCAGCATTCCAGTCTTCAAAGAACGGTAGCTGGATGAAGGTAAAGATGTCCAGGATGGAGTGTTGAACTGGCTTGATGACCTAGGGAGGCGGGGAGGAGGAGAGAAGAGGAAGTGAGGGAGGGAGAGAGAGGGAGAGGAGAGTGAGAGAGGAGAGAGAGGGAAAGAGAGAGAGGGAAAGAGAGGGAGGGAAAGAGAGGTCAAGTTGAACCTCCTGTTGGTTTCAGAATTCACCACATACTGGCTACAGTGACTGAGGGCAGAAGACAAGAATGTGAACTGGAGGTTTCACTAAAAGTGCACTAAAGCTGACATAAAATCCATGTGGCTCCCCAAGGGGCAAAGGGGGAATTTCCTCTTGCCTGGGAAACTTGTGAGAGTATGAACTATTAGGCTTCTTTGGTTTGTCTTCTCCTATGTATAAATAGCCCCTGTTTACCATTACCACAAAAATTTGATCTCTGGGCAACTGCTTGTGTGTGGGTAGAAGAACCCTCTTTGACTAAATTAAAAGGGGTGATCCCTCACTCAGTAACACCAGAATCACCAAATTTGTGCTCTAAAGGGACCTGGCCATCTGTGCAAATACACAGCATTCTCAGTGTTAAAGACCTTTAAATAGGCTTAGTGTGCAGAGAGAGAGAAGAGGAAAAAGGATTTTGGCTCCCTAGTAAAACACCCCAAATAACCTCCCCCCTCATGGGCAAGTACCCAACCAAATAGCATTGGCCTGAAGCTAGTCCAAAACAGGGCTGTTATGGCCCAAAAGCTTGACACATGTCTATGGCACCTGCTGGTGGGGAATCATAAAAAAGGACCGAAAGATGCCAGGCAAGTCTGGAATAGAAGCAAAACCAAAGCATAAATCAAGGTAACAGCTACCAGTGCCAGCTTCCCCACGTATCTTTCACCCCATGTATCTTCCAAGTGTCTCTACCTATCTCACCTCCACATGTCTTCTCCAAGTCCCCTAAGTCATTGGCACAAGTCCAAAGCTGAGAAGCAAGTAGACACTTCTCCTGGTATTGCTCCTAAGACTACCTTCCTCTGTGTTAGGGAGTGTCACCTGGTTGCTCAACTCCACCCATCAATCCTGGTAGCTAATGTGAGGCAGCTGCATGTAAATGGGGGAGGAGAACATGGTTCCTCACTCTTTATGGAGGAGAACATGGTTCCAATAGCTCTGCTATACGCTAATCTGAACAGAAAGTTAAAGTAACTGATGAACATGCTAAGAATTCTAATGGATAAGAAAACAAGTTTTAGGTGGGAGACAGGGACCAGTGAGTCTCAGGCAATTCCATGCCACTTGACATAAACGTAGACTGAAGTCAACCAAGTCAGATAAAGTAGAAAGCACATGTCCTCCTTTGGAGATGCAAGACAAGGTCACTTACCATACTCTCATAGTGACTGTTCCCTGTCTTTAGGAGGGAACCTTCCCCCAACAGAAACTTCACCTCTAACAAACCTACTAGGCTAACGACCCTCCAGACTAATGATATAAAATTCATTATGAATAGGTCATAGGAACAAGGAGCTCATAAGTTTTAGGGATGGAAAGAACCCTTAAATATACTGGGCTAGAACTGAAGTAGAATCCCCACCTGCTTCTCAGAAGGCAGCAGTTAGTCACTGTCCCTGATACTGACTTGCTAATGCTGAACTGCTTAAGTTTGATAAATTCTTGCTTGATACCTGTAGGACTACAGTCCCTGTTATTTCCATTTTCAAGTTAAGAACACAAGATCTGATCATAGAGAGCATGAAAAAGCAGAGGAGCTATATAGAAACACAAGGAATCTCCAAGAACCAAAAAAAAAATGCTAGAAATAAAAACACTAACAAATGAGGAATGAAGGGAATTTGCCTAAATTATAAAGGCTTCTTCCCTGAAAGGGAAATATATGTTCTTCCAGGCTCTCAGTCAGCTGTTTCATGAAGATATTAATCACAGCAATGTTATTTCTTTGAAATAGAGCAGGCTAACAGAAATTTACTTAAAACAACACATTTTTCTGCAGTGGTTTTTAACATATTAAGACTTTTGATCTCAGCTCACTCTTCTTTCCTTTAAATTTCTGAATTTGCATTTGATGAGCTGATTAGGGGGACTGAACATGGGTGAGGGAAGAATCTGACCTTGAGGAAATTAAATAGTAATATCCCAAACTGAAAAGCAACACGAAAAGATGAAAACAAACAAAAAGCAAGAATCCAAAAGCTTTGAACAACTACAGAAGGTGCAACATATATGGGTAATAGGAAAACCAGAGAAAAGGAAGCACAAAAGCAGAAGCAATATTTAAGGAAATGATGACTGAGAATTTCCCTACATTTATTCAGATATCAAACCACAAATATCAGAAATCTTAGGAAATCTCAGGAAACACCAAGAAAGAATAATACCCCAAAAGTTCTTCACCTAGATATATTTTCTAATTATTGGGGGAAAAATTAGTAAAGACAAATCTCAGATCAGAGGAGGAAAACCCATTACTTGCAGGAGGATAAAGATAAATACATTTGCCTTCTCAAAAAGCAAGAGGAAGATGAGAGTGTAGCAAAATATTTGAACTGTTGAGGGAGGTTTAAAAAAAGGCAAACAAACTAGATTTCTGTGCCATATAAAATTATTCTTCAAAAGTGAAGGGTAAATATTTCTCAGAAATATAAGAAATGAAGTAATCTGTTGCCAGCAGAATTCCTTGCAAGAGACATTAAAACAAGTTCTTTAGAGAGATTAAATGGGTCAGAAATGCAGATATGTATGAATATGGTGGGAGAGTGAGAAAGAGTATCAGAAGAGGGAGAATTGAAGATAAAATCATTTCAGTTTTTATAGATTTTCTCTAAATAATTGCAACACTGAATTTGATTGTATTATCTATCTACTGTACATGAAATAACTGCTGATTTCTAAGTCATACAATATGGTGGGGGAGAAATTATTCTCATCCTTACTTACTTCGACCTCTAGTTTTAGTAAGAACATGGTGGCTGCTTCATTCTAATTACTAATTACCCTTTGAGATGATTAAACTTACATTTAATAATTAAAAAGTCATTTATGATGTATGTCTTAGTGAAACAAGCAGGTGGCAGACAAAAAGAGAACAAAGGATTTTACAATTTAGAAGGTGGTGAGTATAGGTTTATAAATATATTAAAATGGGAAATAAGTCATTGTATATACAACAAAGTATTCAGTTACATTTTAGGGTGGAGTTTGTGTTGATTTAGATATTAATTTACTTCTCTGCATTTTCCTCTCACAAAATGATCATGTATTGCTTATGTAATTAAGTAAATATAAAAACAAAGAAAGGTAATCATGAGGAGTACATAGAAACCAGCAGTCGTGAAATTTAACAAGCTTTGGTGAGAGACGATGGAAGCAGTAGAAGGAAATGACCATCACCATCTTCAAAAAACAATAAATTACCTGAATTTGACTATACTGAAATGTGACAAGTGGTTCTAATGCCTCAAGTTTATTATTTTGTTCTTAGTTTATAGTATTTTTTGGTTTCAGGTGCATTCAGCTTTAATATTCTACATCTATGTACACTACATATGATCATGACAAAAAGTCTAGTTTCTATACCACCATATTATTGATGCCCTTTACCCAGTAAAGACAATCTCTCTTCATCTTCACCGTCTGGTAAATCACCACTTTATTCTTAGATCTAAAAGTTTGGTTCTTGGCTTTTTTCATCTGTTTCTTTATATTCCACACTTGAGTAAAATCATCTGGTGTTTGCTTTTCCCCATTTGACTTATTTTAGTCAGCATCCTCCCCTCTACCATTTGACTTCATAGGAAAAAAAAAACAAAAGCAAAAATAAACAAATGATACTACATCAAACTACAAAGATTCTGCTTACCAAAAGAAATGATGAGAAAAATTAAAAGGCAACTTGCTTAGTGAGAGAAGATATTCACAACTCACATATCCAGCAAGAAATATCCATAATATTAACTTATAAATCAATAAAAAGAATAATTCAATTGAAAAATAGACAGGAGAATGGAGTTATTTAAAAACTACACACAGATAATTCAACTGGCACATGAAAAAATGCTCACCATCACTTATGAGGGAAATGCAAATAAAAACTACAGAGAAATTTGATTTCTTTAGTAGAAGAAATAAAATTAATCTTATTTACTATTGAAAGTATAGAAAGGAGACAAAAACTGATTATTTTCTAACCATTAAAACCTATGATGTTCAAAAATGTGTGAACTCTTTTTTTTGAAGCATTTATTTATAAAGAAATTATCCTTTTCATCTGTGATTCATTTTACTCATTCAATCTTCCAGTCAACCAGCAACTTTTAAAAGACTTCATATATCACATAATTTGAGGGAGACAAAAGAAAATCAAGATATAATCTTTATGTTGCATCATTTTTTTTGAAAAGCAATAAGTGGTAGACTTCAATTATATAATTTTGATGCAGTTATTTAGATAATTCATCAGCCCTGCAGTCTCACTCTCAAATTCTAAACTACCATCCTGTAACATCAAAGAAGAATATAGTGTTTCCTAAAATATTCAAGCTGGCAGCTGCATGGATATAGAACAAATTGCGGAATTGCTGTGGTTTCCATGTCATTTTAAATTATCTACATATTCAGACCTCCAGGTGAATTCACAGAAGCCCAGGATTCTTTCCTCTGTTCACATTTATTCAACCTTACTACACCATTTTTCTTCAAATCTTAACTATTATTACAACTTTCTCACAGTTGAAGGAATAGTTTGTATTTTTAACATTTGCATCGTTTCATTTATGCTCACAATTACTTTGCAGTTCAATAGAATGTGTAAGTGCTACAATCAAAACGTAATCTGATAGAGTTCAGTACTGCAGAAGCATCTTGAAATATGAATGAGAAGTGGCCCAAAACTCTTTTGAGTTTATGTGTATGTGTCTACACTCTAAATCCATAAACATTGGGTGTCAACTTGTAGAGAAACTCTTTTCAACCCAGGAAAAGAATCAAAGAAGTCCGAATACATTGCCTTATAACAGAAACTACAGAAAACTCTTTCTAAATAACCTTGAATTTTCCTCAACTGTCTTCTTAAACCTTAACCATTTCATTTCCATTTTAAGACAGAAAATGTATAAGGCAGCTTTTTTTTTTAGTCTTCCCTGTAATTTTTCTAGTAAATTTCAATCATAGCAATAAGTATAAGTATTATTATAAAAGGAAATCAAATCTGGGGAGGAATTATTACTGTTGCTTTTCATTTTCAAATGAAACAATTTCAATTATTTCAATAACTCGTTGAGAAGGAAATTGAACAGGTACAATAGATGTTTGAGAAGATATAATTGTGGTCATTAGCTTTTAAATAACAAAATTAGGATAGGGATACAGTAGCAGCAAAATAAGTCATATGTTTTTGGAGGATCATTTAAAAAACTGAAATAGATGTCGACTTTTACAAGAATGTGGGTTATACTATAACAGGTTACACAAAAACATTTACAAAACCTGCACTTAGTTCAGTGTCAGGCATTGCTTTAAAATCTTGCCGGAATTTAGAATGTATGTGGATCTTGTGGATTTTACTCCATCAGAAAAGGTCACCCAACCATATTAAACCAGGAAATATATACGCTCAGAATCTATGGAAGCCGGAAGAGATTTATAAATTTTAATTCCTTCTAGAGCTTTTCATTTCCATTAGCAGCTGGAGATATTTTAAAGATGTATAAAATAATCCTATGGGGTCCTAAACACTACCAGGGAACCTATGTAACAAATCATCTCTAAACTTTACTCTTTCATTTATACAAGACAGAAGTTGGCATCCATTGACCTGCTAATAATTTCAAAGGGAAGAATAAGTAGTATTTCTTTTTACATTAAAAAAAAAGATTGCAAGTCCAATCGCTGTTTTGCTGGATTGTACAATTAGTAAATAATACACATCATCTCAACTTTAGAAAATATTTTAAAACACTTTGCTTAGGTAAATGATAAAAGTAGTTTGAGCTATGCTTGGTGCCTTCTTTTCTGGACATTAAATTCTCCCTTACTGTAAACCCTGTTAGTGAACTCAGTGAATACAAATAGTTCTGTTTACTAACAGCATTATTCTTTAGGAAGGATGAAAGCAAAAACACGGTCATTAAGTGCTTACTTTTCAAAATATATTTGTTATGAGATGGCAAATATTTTAATTGTATCTATGGAATTTCAATATGCAGAGTAGAATTTTAGAACCAGGTTCATTTTTTTCTTATTTTTAATTAATCATTTTGCTTACATATTCATGCATATAAATATATATGCATGTATATGTCTGTGTGTATATACACACATGTGTGTACATACATATATGTAAGTGTTTCTATCCATGTATAGATATATGCATGCACATATATGTATATACATGTATAGATACATGTACATGCTTATATACACGTGTATGTGCGTATGTGCATATATGTATATCTACATATGCATCTATGTGTGTACGTATGTATATGTGTGTATATATATTACATTGTTGCATTCCCCAGGATTCTCCCTCCACCACATCCCCAAGTCCATTATTTAGAAGAGTGAAATGAGAGACCCTGAAATCCATCAGAACTTAGACTATACACAACAAATGTCAAACAAATATCTGAATCAACTGGATCAAAAAAATCAGTGTGCTCTAAACATCAAAATTTAATAAGCTTGTTTTCCAAATTTAGACCACCTAAAATTTCATTTTGCTTATATTGCATATATTTCCTGTTATAGAATACTAATTTTGTTCATGTAATTTTAAATAGAAATTGCATGTAGAAAAAGAGGAATACTTTCATTGAATTTTTTAAAAAACTTTTGAACTTCAAACATTGGCTAGAATATCTGAGTCAGTTTCAGCTTGAACTAGTCATGCATTCAAACAGTGGGCTCATTTTAATCTTACCTGTGCAAATAATATCCACATGCAGTCTTCACTATATTGTACAAAATATGGATAAGGTAGACTTGAAGTTACTTCAAACAGCAGTTCATTGACTCAACAGGTTAATGCAACTTATATCTCCCTATTCCCCCACTCCCAATTTTAGGCACAAATGCTGAATCTGAAAAGTGACTTCATATAAAAATACTGGTCAGATTGAATCTTCCCTAAAGAAAGCATTAGAAAACAAAGAAAAAAATAGGATCCAAAGTGACATCTTCCAAGTAGACAGAATCAAGGTAAAAGGAGTCACGGATGGATGATGGAAGGTTAAATTAGGCTAGTGTTGTTGTGTGGTAGATAGCTTAAAGGTGGAAAATAGTGATAGTGAAAAAAGCTTCTGAATTTTTTATATTGTGATTCTAAAAGAAAATGCTACTCTTTGCAAAACTCAGTGATATAAATGGACATGACTTCTTACTCTAGGAGTCATGGTTCCTACTCTTCAAGGTCACCATGTGGCTTCTTATGCTAATAATTAGTCTTGTACCTCTAAGTAACTAAAGAAATCGTGTGTGCCATGTAATATGATTCTGAGAGATTAGAACTTACTGCACATATTTTCCTTCCTTGAGTTCCTTTTAGTAAGTTTCCCAACTTTAATGTTAGGCCCTGAATATAGGAAAGAGCTTCAACATTGACACAAAGTGAACGTTTAATGTAATATTTGGCATCCATTGAATAACTATATGAAAGAAATTGAAGACCAGGTTCCTTGTATTTCCAACATTGACCTCAGGGCCACTGATCTGGAAAATTAGCATCTGGAAGAGGATGATAAGACCTACAATAAATACAGAGCTGCTGAAAAATAGACTTCAAGAAATTCAAGAAGAAATTTTTTCCTCCAATTTGAATACCTGGATCACATACTGCATTTGCAAACTTTATACCTGTACAAATAGATATCTTCAGGTAAACTGTATTTTAAAGCATTTCTGTCTAAATAATTCTAAGTACAGATTAAGATAAGTAAGTGCATTACAAGTTAGATGATTTACCAAAAGAACCATTTTCACTTTACATACAGATTTTTGTCAAAACACTGAAAGAATAGTAGTCTTCTACTCTGTTTTCTAATTTGTGGCAAAATAATTTGATAATTTGCTAACACCCAAAAATCATGCTTGAAAAGACTAGAACATTTAGATTAAATTAGAGCTCAGTGAAGAGTGAGAAAAAATTATGCATATTTAGAGTTGAATAGAGAAAATCAACTTCGATACTACTGGAATCTGCCACTATCAGACATGATCCTGGAATATTGTTATCAATAAGCAGATACTCAATCCAGATCCAGTACATCTGAATATTAATGTTCTGCCACTAAAACATAGTTCACAAAGTTTGTTCTGTACAGGGAACTGTGATGCTAAGTGTTTTATCTACAGCTGTCATTCATTTAGGAGGATGAGACAAATTGCTGGGCTGTGATGAGACTGACTAGTTTTATAGACTGAATAATTCTATTACAAAGTATGTGGCTAGTGGGTAGTCCACACTGTTTCTCTGATGGGCCACCGATCATGCAAACTAGGGATAATTTCCTCTGCCATTCATAAACTGTGGCTATGACAATAAATTGGTCTTCATTCTCCACAAAATTTACCTATAGTTAGGTAGATTCACTAATGCTATCTTATTTGAACAGCTTTTCGAGAATAAAACAAAATAGTGGTTTTGTTGATGGCAGTACATACACTTACAAAATCATGAAGTGGATACTGAACTACTCTAGTCCAGTCATACTAGTTTTGAAAGTTTGGGTTATAAAGAAAGGTTAGGTACAGATTCAGAAAATGGATTTGAATCACAGCGTATTTACCCCATGATTGGGGTGTTTAATTTTGGACAGGTTCCTAGAACTCCCAGGTTGAGTTAACCCATTTTTAAAACACAGGTGTTAAGGCAGATTCCCTTTAAGGATAACTATTTTATCATTTACTCCATAACTTCATCACCCTTTCTGAACTGAACAGTCACAGCAGACCACTGCCTTACATCATACAATCATCCATTCAAAATGGATTAAAGTAAGACTTGGAGTGTTAAAATACTGAGAAGAAAGCATAGATATTGTTCTCCTAGACATCTAGAGATGTTTCTGGGAACTCCACCAACAAAGTAAACACAAACAAAAATAAACAAGTGGGACTAATCAGACCAAAAAGCTTCTGAACAGTAAAGAAACCTTCACAAAAATTAAAGGCAACCTAATGACCAGGAGAAATATTTGTAGCTCACACGGTCAATGAGAGATTCCTATCCAAAATATAAACAACTCATACAACTCAACAACAGCAGCAGAAAAAACAAATCACCCAATAAAAAAATAAAATAGTTTTAAAGAAACAGTATTAGGAAAACATAAGTCAAAACCACAGTGAGCTACCTCCTTACATCTTGGATAATGGTCTGTATCAAAAAGGTAAACAACAAGTGTTGGCAAAACTTCATACACTGCCATTAGGCATATAAATGTGTATACTTCCACTATTTAGAAAACTGCACAGAGGTTCCTTAAAAAAATGTAGACAGTACCACGATATGATCCAGCAATTCCACTTTTATGTATTCACCCAAAGAATATGAAAACACTAGTATGATATATGAACTCCTGATTTGGCAAGTTAAGAACTACATTTTATTCACATTTAGTCCAATTTTATGTTGAAGGGATAAAGTTTGACATGTTCTTTTAAATAACCTAACAATCTGGCTCCAGAGTTTTCTTAAACATGTTACAGTTTTTATTAAAATTTATTTTTGTTAAATAGCTTTTATTAAATTTTATTTTTGCCTGAGCACTATATGTGTGTATGTATATATGTATATGTCATATATATATATATATATATATATGTCAAAATGATCACATTGGAGTCTAGTGAAAAACAGCTTTCTGGATCAATTCATCTCTCAATTATACATGTTTCTTTTTCTGTTTAGTTCTATACTTTAAAATAATAGGTTTATAATGTTATTTGTTTATGGATTTTAAGTGCTACTTATTGAATTTTTATTTATAATGGCTAGAGTGCTGATTTATTAAAACCAATTCCCCTACATATCATCTAGTCATTTTTTCCATTATAGTTATACCACAATTTTTAAATTAAGAATTATTTCATGTATAATACATAATTATTCAATTTTAAGCCAATTAGCATATAAATTTCTTGTCCCCCTTGTTTTACCATGAGTTAATAACTATCATTCATTTTGCTTTGCAATAACTTGCATGACTACAATACAACCACAAAAGAAGGAAATTGACATTGATATAACACACAGACATTCAGTTCACAAGTTTCATATATACTTGTTTGTGGAGGAGTAAAAGTTCACACCTCTTCAGAGCTGTTACAACACGATATCCATTATCAAAGTTTTCAAAATTCTCCACCATACTCCCACCCACCTTTTTCCTAGCTGCATTTTTTCTTTTTAAACAAATAAAATTCTATCAAAACCTATACCCAAAATATCACATTATTAAAGATTATTTAAAATCTATTTCCACTAAAGCCCATCTCATCATCCATCTCAGTGAAACCTTAAACTATGAGAAACATAGAATTGGTCATTCTTAATGGGATTTTAGATGTGCCAGTCTAGTTCTGGTCTCATGGTTCACTATAACTACATCACAAGTGCCAACATCACCTTTGCTAGTTGTTCACCCAAAAATTCATCAACTTAAAAAGTATATCTACAAGTGAATCTTCCAAGTGCAAGTTTACTACAAATTAAAGAGATGTTTCTGCCTCATGATAACACCAGAGCGCCAAGAACACGAGACAGACAGCAACTTAAGCAGGTTTCCCCACATAAAGGATCCCCATCTCCCCATCACACAGTATCACCCCAGGGCAAAGAGTTTGTCCCTGGTGGTGACCTTGCCCCTTGCGGTGACATCACAATGGATATTAAGACTTCTGCCTCACTGGCAGACTATTTCTCCTCAGGTGCTGACAGACTAAATATAGAACATTTGTTGCTTTTCTTCCTTTCATAATGAGCATTCTCTCAGTTTTGAGTTTGCTGACAACTGAATCCTAGTTCTTGATAGTTTGCTCTCTGCCAACACATTGCACCCTGACACCCTCTTGCAAAAGTAGAAACCCAGTAGAAGGTACTACAATATGTGCCTTTATAAAATGTATGGATCTGTTGCTTTCCTCAGAAGGCAGCTGCTTTGTACCAGTCAATGCCTTAATGCTCTATGAGGAGCAACTCTCCAGTGACTTCACCCTTTATCCCCCCCAAGATCCCAGCTGACCTCCTGACTCAAGTCAGGACTTGAGTCAGGAGGTCATGACCAAGACAGCCACACATTTCTTACACATTCCTTCCCCTTGGTTACATGCAAACATCACCAACTGACACAGGGGTAGTGACGCAGTTGAAATTGTATTGGCGCCAAAATGCTTTGGTGGGCGGGGTCTGAAAGATGCATGAGAAGGAGCGAGAAGCATGAAAGGGTGCATAAGAGGAGGAGCAAGGACAGAGGAAAGAGGAAAAATAGGTGAGGATGACAGACTGATAGAACAGGCCTAAATGGCCTGGCCAGGGTAAGCCCCCCTGGAAGAGTGAGCTGGTAGTAGAAGGGAGCCATGGTGGGAGAATGGCCAGCTGAGAAGTAGCCGGTGTTGAGTGCCAGGATGGCAGGCAGTGGGTGATCAGGGGCTGCTGAGGACAGGCCTGGTGAAAGGTGGACCTGGTGAAGAAAGCATGTGGAGCCACAGCAAGGCATATTTGGAAAGCTGAGTTTGCATCAGCATCTGTTGGAAAAGTTTGAAGAGCCTTGGAGAAGCAGAGCAGCATGAACACTGGAGAAGCAAAGAGAAGACACTGGAGAAAGACTAGACTTTGCAGAAGTGCCTACCTCTCAGGTTTGGAGGGGCAAAGGGCATCATTATGGACATGTGTTTGGGACTTTCGAACTAAACGATTAGGATAAGGTAATTGGCCACTTGTGGCTTTGAGGACTTTTTGTTTTCCCTATTAAATCTCCTTGTTAATAAAACCCTGTTGTTAAACTGCTTTTGTCTGGCAACTGCTATGCACTGGAGGTACAAACCTGAGAGAACCTGGTTGAAGGCGTCTGCCCCTTTTGACCCAACTTCACAACCTTTCCAGTGACTTTACTCAACAATCGGTTCATGTCCTTCAGCGAACATAGTGCCGAACTTACAATCTGGACCTGAAAAGTCCACCAAAATATGACATCCATATACATACGTACATATCATAGTCTTAACACATACTATAACACCACCAAGATTTTATGAAAGATCAAAAAGATTAAATGTTTTTTAGCTTATGCCATATAAATGAGAAGTTATAAACAAGCCTACAAGGATTCCTTAGGCTTTTAATTGTTTTTTATTCTCGTGAAGCTTTTTATGCTATTAGGGCAATTTATGTTCCAGTCTTTGATGGTCCCTATGACTCAGATCACTCAAATACTAAGTAATTGAACTCAAACTGGTATCGAAACATCATGGGGACAATTGTTACATCATTTTTAAAATGCTGTCTTGACCCAGTTTTTAGGTTCTTGCCAGAGATTATCTTCCGTACTGGACTTAAATCCTCAAGATACTGCACGTTTTCCTACTCACCCCAGGGCACATAGCTTGGGACAATTCCTATGCCTAGGAGCTACTGAGCTTATTCAAACGAGTCAAACCTAAGCCTGCTCACCTGCTTTCCATCTTACTTTCCCTGGAAAACACAAGGTAGTTATTGCTAGCAGTTTTTCCATTTCCTGTCTTGCAATAAACCCAGGTGATTTCCCCCATGTGGCCTGGTTATGCTATGTGTTCTCTCTTGGGATCTTAGAGTATAACAAACTTACTTTTGAACAGCAGTTGTTGAACTTGTAATACAGTGCTAATATTATTACCACTCTTACACCAATATTTTACTAAATCATAACACTTTCTGACATTTCATCAAAGTCTTTTATCCTAAAGGTGCCTGTCAAAATATCTCTAGCAGTTTCATAATATTGTTTCTTCAGCTTATGAGCAGGGGTATATGATCATTTTTTGCACAATACATTGCAGTTCAAGAAGAATTAGAAATTGCCAATAAGACTTAACTTTAATTTTTTTTCAGGAAATTTCAATGAGTAAGCATAGCCATGGGCTCAGAAAGCAAAAATCACAGAATTCCAAAGTGTACTGAAACAAATGCATTTTTGTTTTTGATGTCGGGACATGTAAAATCATTCAGCTTCCCGTTTTGAACTACCATTTAATGAAACCTCAAGTACCGAGATTATCAGTGTTTATTTTCAAAAGAAAAACTTCACCTCAGTTAAGGGCATGCAGTTCTCAGACTTATAAAATGATTTATTTTCCACATTCTTATTCTACCAGTTAAGAGATTATTTCCGCTTTATTTTTCCCTTTTTCTTTGAACCTATGTGATATGATGTATGGTAGGGGAAAAGGTGGCTGAAGGAGGATTATTTCTAATAGAATTGCTAATTGTTGAACAAAAAGGATCATACTTTAGAATTATAAATTCTAAATAATATTAAAGCAATTTAAAAAATTCACCATCTTATGAAAACTTGACAGTAAATTCATCTCTCATTGCATATTCTGCAAACATCAAGAGAACTCTGGGGATTCTGAGATAAATCAAAGCTCTGTGTGAGTCAAGAGGGATTAATATATTTTGAATTACTTTAATCACTGAGGTTCAAGGTAATTGTTACACCTACTACTAAACCTCCTGGGAACAGAGTTTCTTGACATCTTATGAATTTGTGGGTCCAGACAATGTTAAAGTGTAATGGAAAACTGAAGTGAAATCATGAAATCACCAATACTGATTCTGTTTAAAGGTCAATGCTCACCTCCCCAAAGGTTTAATTTCTTACATGGTATGAATTACATTCACAATTACCAGTATGCCTGGGATTTCTCAGTATCATAAGGAAAATGTAAAGATGGCACCTGTCCTATTTTATATAGTTTGAGACTACTGTCGTAGTGTGAATTGGTTTTAACCCTTTGACCTTAATTCAAACCTTTTATTCCAAAGTAAACATTCCTATTTTTCACTTCCCACTGGGTCCAGTCTCTAAAATCTACTCATATTATCCTATTTTTAATTTTTGTTTTGTTTTTCCCCATAGTTGCTTTCAGGTTCTTTTCATTTAGACAGGTAGCGATCAATACCCTTACTTCCATTCTCCTTAAGGAGTTTTCTTACATATGTCACATTCTTCTCAGATGCTAGACAATGGAATTACATCAGTAGAAAATGTACAGTCTTTATTCAGTATTTTCTGTATCAGAATGTTCAGTTCCTCAAATCTGTTAAATGTCACATCCAGTTTTCTTAGGTATGATATTTTACCTTCCCACTCCCACTTTCCTTCTGTAATTCATATTTACCACTTGAAAGATGTAATTTACAGGTCTTTTTCTGCTATTCTGATTCTATTACATCCTTTTGTCATTATAATACTCCTTCCTGCATGACACACAGAACAAATAGATCATTCCAGGTTGTGGTGTAGAGCTGACCCAAAACATAAAATTATCTGTTTAATAGCACTAAATTGGGTGACCCTCTACTAGTCACTGAGTACCAAAAGTGTTCAAATAATCCAGTATCAATTAATATTATGTTCATGTATACTAAAAGTACAAAAAAGCATCACATTTACATATGCAAATAGTTAAGCATAGGTAAGTACGTGGAGAAATTTTATTGCTTTTCACATTCCAAAAACATTTTATGATTCCAGAAATATGAAATGCCATTGCTAAGTCAATAAGAGAGTGATAAATTCTGAGAATGTCTTATGCAAGGAAGGTTATTACAAAAGCAGATTCTCTATCATGAGCAAAATCCCACAACCATAAATGATGTGGCTTTTGAACTCCATGATATTTTGAACTCAAAGATTTGACTAAATAAACTATAAGCATTTTTCCTGGGTCAATTTTCCTTTCTATTACTTGCCTGTATAGGGAAGGAACCATTGCTATATAATTCTTTGGGGAATTTAAATACCCAGGATACCTCCAGGCAAACAATCTAGGTTTAATAAAAGAGTTCAAGACTTCTATTACCATTTACATTTGATTAAGTTCTTCAGACTTAGACTTTCAGTGAGAAAAATTAATAAATCCGGGTGGGGGGTAGTTAACGAGATAACCAGTAATTTACCAGCCAGGAACTGAAAAAGGAGGAAAAACTAAGAGCTCAAGTATGTAAACTGGGTTGGGAGAAAGGATAGTGGAGCATAAGCAGCAGAGTAGACTATACCCCAGAAACAAGAAGAACTGTAAGTATGTAGGCTTCTGGACAAGCAAAGATGAGCGCACATCAAAATTACATCTAAATTCCTGACCCTGGTACACCAGCTTCTTGCCAATAAACCTGCTGCTTTGAACATCAAAAAAAAAAAAAAAAAAAAACCACCTAAATTCCTAGTGTACTCCAGAGTACAGGACCCACAGATACCTGGCAAAGCAAAGCAAACTCTCAGTTGGAGAAAAGTATCTTCCTCTATAACTCAGAATTGGGCATATAAAGTGATATGAGTGGGGCATTCATGTCAAGCACAACATTTAAGAGCTGAATAAAAAAAATCAAAATTATACTTACTGTAGTGCAACCACCCTGTTCACACGCACGCACATCAAATCCACATGGGTTCTTTATTGGTTCTAGGAGTGACAAGTGTAGGGCAGGCCAAGAATCTTCACTCTTTCCCTCTGGCATTTGCTTCACATAATCTCTTTGCCACACTCACCTACCTCCTCCCTTGGGCACCCCCTAGTGCTTTTGGGTGGTACCACCCTTTAAGGCCTTCCTAGGTCCAGGTGAGCCCACTACACATGCACACACCTTTGGACCAGGTTTGCACAATCATGGGGAAGTGCAATGCAACAGGTGCTGTTCATAGAGCCAACGATGGCAGAGTAAAACCCCTGAAAACACATTTATCCTACATTGATACAATATATATTTTGAATCAATGCTCACAATTTCAAATTTTCAGATGTTTTTTTAAGCATCAGGATCTGGCAATTTCAATTCCAATCCAGCATGTAAGGTGCTTTAAGTCACGTTCCATCAGAACAACACATAGAAAGCTGAACACACTAAAAGGAATCTTCTTAGATCAAAGAAAGAAAGAAGACAAACTGCTGACCCCAAGTCGAACACCCAGTAGGTAAAAACAGAGAGTCACAAATTACCAGAAAAAAAACCCACGAACTGAAATCTCTCCTGAAACCAGGGTGGCGGGAACAAAAATCTGATCGGTAATTGCAGAATTGCTCTACGTGCTGCGTGACATGTACAAGAAAAAACATCTCTAGAGTGACAGGAGGTAAGGTCCTCACATTGTGCAACTTTATCTCATGGAGCTTGACCAGATTCTCACAGTGAATATCAGAAAATCCCCTGATAGTTCATGCAGTAGAAGGGAAAACAACCATTTTGAAAGACAGTGTTTTTTTCTGTTCTTATAAAAGTCTCTCCACAGGGGAAACCAATTAAACAGAGCCTAATGTGCTAGGGTTTTATCACAACCTAGCACACCTGGGAGGAGAAAATTCCAGCAAGCTTTAGGCTGCCACATCAAGAAAATACTCAATGCCAGCACCCTCAAGTTTCCACAAAGGATCCTAGAAATACACATCTCCAGCCCACTTTAGTCCTTGGTCAGATGGACCAAGGGAATGCTGGGCTATTGAGAAGCAGGTATGAAATTCACAAATCAAAGGCACCAGCTGACTGAAAGACTCAGACCCAACCCTAGGAGTAGAGAATTCTTTCCATCCCTATGGCGCACTACCTCATTACTAAAAGCCTATGTGGAGCAATTTCCTTTATCTCAACCATCATGTCTACCTGTCTTGAAAAAATGTAGAATAAAGGCAAAAAATTTTAAAAAGTTTAGTCATATTCAGATTTTATAAGAATATTGGAATAACAAACCCTACACTTAAAGCAACTAAGATTAAACTACTACTATTGCTAATGGATAGAGAAGATGATGTGCAAGATAGTTGTGAAATATAACAGAGGAGATGCTTCCAGAGAATCAAAAAATGATAAAGATCAGAAACAAGGTAGGCCGGGCATGGTGGCGTGTGCCTGTAAATAGCAGCTTAACAAGTTGCAGCCAGGGCCAGGGATCACAGTTCGAGTTCCGCTGGGGACACAGAGCAAGATCTAGTTCCAAAAAAATATAGCTGGGCATGGTGGCGTGTGCCTGTAATCCCAGCTACCTGGGAAGCTGAGCCTGGGGACTGCTTGAATCTGTGATACCCCGGGCAACGTGAGCCTGTGGTTCCACAGGCAAAAATAGCAAGATCTAGTCTCAAAACAAAACAAAACAAGAAACAATAAAAGGTAGTACAAATGAAGACTGCTTTTGCTTTTGATGAGTTAGTTAGTAGAATGGACATGACTGAGGGAAGGATCTCTTAGTTAGGGGATATCAATGTAGAAATTTCCCAAACTGATTAACGATTATAAAAAAGACTAAGAAAATTTCAGATGCCCAGAAAAAAAGTGGGCATACTGTAAAAAGTTCAATAGAATTAACAGGATAATAAAAAGTACAATAGGACTAGCTGGAAGAGAAGAAAACTGGAATAAAAATAATGACCGAGACGTTCCTCAAACTGATATTAAACTAGTCTATATAGCAACCTTAAAGTGTACAATTTTCTCTCATTCAACAATGACATTTATCTGGAAATCAATAGCAAAAAGATGAAAATTTTCAAGATTAATTTGTTACTAGAGATTAATAAATACATATAGATCAAAGAAGACATCTCAAGAAAAGTTAAAACATTTTGAACTCACTGAAAACATTAAGTTTTTAGAATGCAATATGGCTCAGAGGGAAACTTGTAACAATGAATATACATTATAAAGGAATACAGACATCAAGCCCATACTCTTTCATTACCCATCATGAAAATCAGAAAAAATAAAATCAAATTGAATTCAGAGTAAGTAGAAGAAAGGGGAAAAAAACTAGAAGAGCAATAATTTTTAATAAATCAAAGACACTAAAGATTGATAAGTCCCTACCAAAACAGAGGGAAAAAATAGATGTTAATTAATAATACTAGAAATGAAAGAAGGTTGTCACTTTAGAGTCCTTGAATATTAAAATTATATTTAGAGAATTTAATGAGGAACTTTAGCCTTGCAAAATAGAAAAGAAATCAGCTCCTTGAAAGATGTGATCTGCCAAAATTCACACAAGATGAAATAAATCATCTAAACTAGGTACATATCTATGAAAGATGTTTGAAACAATAGTTGATAAACTTCCAGAATAGAAAGCACCAGAACCAGATGACTTCACTGGTGAACTCAGCTGCACTTTTAAGGAAGAAATTATACCAATACTTTGCAAGTTCTAATGCAAAATAGGAGCACAGAAAGTACTTCCCAATTCACTTTATGAACACAGCTTAACATTAGCTTAAAACTAAATTGGACAAAGAAATCTAAAAAGCAATATTTTCCATGAGTATAGATGCAAAAGTCCTCACCGAAATATTAGTAAATCAAAGTCATCAATAAAAATAGAATTGTATACCATAACCAAGTAAGATTTATCCCAGGTGTGCAAAGAATTTCAATATTTGCAGAACCAGTTCATATCCTTCATCACATCAGGTTGTCTAAAGTAGAAAAATCACATCATCCTATCAATAAATGCAGAAATGGCATTTGCTAAAATCCAACACTCATTCATAATACAGTAAACTGGGAAGAGGAAAACAACCTTAACTTCATAAAATCTGTAAACTTTCGTAAAATGTTTGTTGTATTTATCAACAAACCCCACCAATTACAAGTAATATCACATTTAATGATGGTGTTTATTTGATTCATCAATAAATATGCTTTCATATACTAATACTTGAATAATTCTATGCTAGGCACCTACTATGATAGAAATGAAATTGTTTTGTCACCCAGCTATCAAACGGTGTTTCTAGTAGCTTTCTGGGAGGCACACAACTTAACTTTCTTCTCATTTCTACCATTTATCAACTGCCCTAGTTCTCCTGGACTTGTGATAATTTAATGAACAGGCATATGTAACATATTAGCATAGTATTGGCACAGAAATAAAAACTCAATAGCTGTTAATCATTTTAAGACTGATTTCAACAACATAGATTTCAGCAAGGAACTGTCCAACATTCAGTGTGCTGATAAATTGACCCTTAAGATAATCGATTAACTCATATTTGTAGTTCATATTTGCTTGCAGTGTCTAGAAAACACTACCAGAGGCCACGTTAGGTCAGTAAGGTCTTCAGTGCATACACTCTTGGGGAAAGAGCAGTGGCAGTTTACACATAGACAGATGGCATCATCAAAGGATTGATAGCAAAATCTCCTTGTGTTTTCCACAGAACCCAGCACAGAGCGGTAGGGAGTTAGTGCATCGCACATACTGGCATAGCCTACATTTCTCCCTTTAATTTAAAAATACTTTCATTAGTTTAGCAGTCCTAATGCCAACACAGGCAAATTAAAAACTATCTGAGATCTGAGTGATTATTATGTGACATGAATTACCAGAATAACAAAGTTAAAAATAACATAACATCGGCTCTTAGAAACAAAATTTTGAGGCTAGCAGAATTCAAGATGCTATAAAATCTTAGTAGAATGGTGTTGAGAACAACAGTAAAAAGTACAATAATCCTTCAACATATCTTTCATTTAGTGACATGAGTTATGGGAACTTCTATAAGAAAACCTTTGCATTTGCACTTATCAGAAACCACTTTCTTACAGCAAGCTAGGGGATGAACTATTACATAGTAAAGAGGTAAAATTGATTCTCAGCCCCACTCAAAAATAGAAGTAACAATTTGCATTAAAATATGTATGTAAATGTGACTTTTGATGAAATAGGAAGTTTTCTAAGATGGTTATGCTGAAAAGATTTCCTGCATAAACAAAGACTTACCTGTTTTAACTTAGTCCTTAGTTAATAGATGTCAATCTTACACAATTCAAATTTGGAAAGCTGTCAGCACCATTTTAGACTATTGTATTTTGGTCTATATTTAGACTTTTGTACAGATCAATTGGATATTTAGAATGAAATCTGAAGTCTTTTTGCATACAGAAAGATAAAATGTCTTAGATGGCCCTTTGACTTTCATGAAAAAAGTGTTTCACTTATTCATAGAACCACCCTAGGGTTCCATGAAAAATATAACCTCCATAAGGGCAGGGGAAAAGTAGGGAGACTTTCTGCGATGGACTCTGTATTTTGTGACCAATTTAAGCATTCCTCACAAAGTCACTCGCAAACCTGCTGGTGTGTTCATTTTGAATTATACTGTGTACGTCCTGTGTGATGGGCACTATTTCTAATATCCCCACTACAGAAATGATGGCAACATTTCTTCAGAACACAACTTACAAGTATCTCAGTTGTTTGATTTTTGCACGTAGGGAATAATCATATCCACACCATTTAAGTCAACGGAGGCCAGTGAAACAAGTTGAGATCATTCGGGGCAAACCCCTTGAAAAATTTAAAAGCACTATACAAGTGAAAGGAAGTGCCATTTTTGCAAATTAAATGATCTCCAACCTTTTGACTCCAAGTTCATCCTCTTCTGTCAACTCTTTTTACATAGCAAGCCTATAAATTGTGTAACAGTAAGAAAATCACAAAGTATACTGGTTGGTGAAAACAACCTCTAAACAAGTATTGCTTCTGGGAATTGTTTTGACTGTCAAGTATTCCTTATTGAAACAGGAATTTTAGTGCCAAAATCAATATACAAAAATTCTATTCCGATGAAGCCAGGAGGCTAGAAGAGATTTCCCATTCACCCACAATCAGAAAATTACAGGACCCAACATGATTTGCATCTCTGCTGGGATATGATGTTTCCCAATCCCAGCAGAAGGGAAAAGAAGGGATTTTGGGGCCCAGGAATAGTCCTTCTGAAAGTCATACAAGTTGATGCTGACATTTGTTCTGGGGAAATACACTTGCATGTAATAAGACTGCAGTTTCCAAACTGTCTTTTTGGTGTTGTTTCTGAAGCAACCCATTTTGTTGAAGTGATTGCTTCCAATTTGTTTGTGACCTTGAAAGATATGTTTGCTTTTTGCTGTACTTAGGTATTTAGATTAAAATTCTTACTTCTTATACAAAGACTTCCTTAAATTCACTTCTCACAAGTAAATAACATTTTATTGCTTCAAAATCATATTATTTTATCTAAATACATTTTTGTTCTTTTATGCCATGTGTTGCCAGTTACTCTGAGATATAATTTGTTTTAATGCACTTATTCTATTTGTGAATACAATTTTGTGCTGCTCTGTCTGATTCATTTCTCTACCTTCCATAGTGTTCAGTAAAAGACCTTAATTTTAAAGGTATTTAGTGAATAAAAGCTGAAATGTAAAAGTCTGTCCCATCCTGAAGGTACAATCGCCTTTTTATAAAATTATAAATTTCTCCAAATTTTCATTGCAAAAATTCAAAACAGAAAAATCAAAAGCATGTACAGTGAAGATATAATGAAAATTTTATATCATCATTTTTTAGCAGTTCTCCAAACCTGCTTTCTATCATTCTTACTTCACAAATATATGCAAATGTAAATATGACCTTTCATAAAAGATTAAGATGTTACAAACAGCCTGATACTTCACTCCTGAGTATTTAAGAACACATCCTAAGAGTAGGGACAGTTTCATTTGTCACAATAATATGACTATTGTGTCTAATGAAATTGACAACAATTTCTTAATATCTCCCCATTTTTTTTTTTGCTATTTTTCAAAATCAGCCATCAAAATTTGCAGTGTTTTTAATTATGTATCTTTGGTCTCTGTTAGTTTAGTCTCGTCTACCCATTATTTTTTTTAGTGATATTGAATTTTTAAAACCATAAGCCAGTTGTTTTATAGAATGTCCCACATTCTATGAGTGGTGTCACTCATTTAATTTCCTTAATTCATATTTCCATATGCACTGGAAATTGATACACCCACTCGATGAAATTCAATACTAAACATTTCTTTTCAGTCATCTTTCACAGATAATGCATTCCCACTGGGCAAAATCAACTGCGTAAATGTCATCTTCCTATAACAGGTGGCCCCACTACAATGCAACTTGGATCAGCTAAGATAGAAAAACTTCCAAATTTGTTTTTGGGGAAAGCGTGTTTTACCCTTTCAAATTATTACACAATCTGAATGCTCTTTTCCCCAGTTTTCACTTAATGGCTTTAATAAACATGCATGATAATTACAGTAAAAAATGTTTCCACTTCCATTTCTCTCATTAACTCTACTTTAATGAGGCGTATTCTATAAAAGAATTTTTCTCTCTTCAACTGGTTTTAAATAAGTTATATTTAAAAGCCTAGGATAAATGCATGACCCTTACTTTTAATGTTGACTTACTTCATTGCTTCTTAGTAGTGTACAATGTTCCAGGTGTGTCTTGTGGGTTTTTTTATTTGTTAGTTTCTCTCTCTCTGAGGTCTAGTATCAAGGATTCCTTTAAGGAGTCTTAATTGGTTTCATTGGGGAAGGGTATCTTGAAATCAGTATCTGGGTGAGACTTATCCCCATTCATCTGTGATTATTTCTAGACATCTTTAGTAGAAAACAAGTATGTATTTTAAAAATCATAAGTTCATATTAACATTTATAATTCTGACTTTACATAAGCACTTTCAATTTCTTTGGTTTTTTCATTTTTACTTTGCTCTTACATAAAAATGTTAGTTTCCAATGGCATTAACATGTTTATGATCTTGCACATTTGTGGTTAGTTCTATGTATGAAACATTTTCAAAATTCCAACAGAAATATGATTTATTAACAATAAAATCCTTAATTAAGTTCAAGATTTTTGTAGTTCTTTATTATTTAAGAAAATATTCCATCCAGTATGGATAGTCATTATTTTTTCTCTTTGGCATTATATTGATTTTATACTCAATTAGTTTAATTTGTTTCTAATTTGTTAATTTGAGGGTTTTTTAACTATGAAAATATCTACATCATTTGTAAACCAAAACTAATTTTTTAAAGGCGTGACATGAAGAATTTCACTTTCAACACATATTCTAACCACTTCTTTCACTCTTTCTCCCAAATCTACTCATTTGGATTATTGCATCATGACTAATGTACTATTTCTTATTTATATAACCTAAGTCTCTTTGTAATGAACTGACCATCTTTTTTTACAACATTCTATGTTTATCTAAGAAACACGTTTGTGTTCACAAACTGTTGCGGACCTAAGAGAACTATCTTAGACCAAAGGGATATCAAAGTTGTCCAGTATCATTTAGTTCTGTTTGTTTGTTTGTTTGTTTGTTTGTTTGTTTGTTTGTTTGTTTGGGGGTTTGGGGGTTTGTTTTGGTTTTTTTTTTTTTGAGACTAGATCTCGCTATTTTGCCCGGGAAACTGCAGACTCATGTTGCCCGGAGTACCACAGACTCGAGCCTCAGCTTCCCAAGTAGCTGGGATTACAGGTGCACACCACCACGCCCAGCTATTTTTTGGGACCATGTTGCCCCAGCGTGTCTGAAACCCGTGGACTCAGGCAATTCCTCATCCTGGCCATTCTCTATAGACTGCCATTAAAGGCACATGCCACCGTGCCCAGCTCCTATATATCCTATTTTAAAAAAAAAATCTGTTGTATTAAAAGTGTTAGTGGGTATTTGTTGTGTGGTCACCCATACTCTGTCTTCATTGTATATAAATCCCTTTGCATTCTAGCTGGTTTTTTCCATTTTAATAATTTTGCTATACATTGTTAATACCTACTTATTTTGTTTATATTTTCCTGCTAGACATTTGCTAATATTTCATTTTTAGTCTTTCTGAATCACTTTCTTCTAAAAGCCTCTCTTTTCATATATAGGGGGATTTTCCATTCTGAACCAACCTGAAAACCCTTACCTAGCAAGAAAAGCTTTAAAGTTATGACTATTTATATTTACATATTTAATTAATCATGTTTCAAATCTGTCATATTACTCTCTGTTGTAACATTAGATATCATTGCAAAATACAGCATTCTTTTTGGTATTCAGGAACATTTCTGTTCTAGTGGTACATTTATATTAATGTTTAGTCCCTCTTTCCTCGTTTAGACTTGTACACGTGCCCTATCAGTTTTAAAGAATATTCTTTGACTTTCACCTATTATCTATTTGTCAATAAGTGAGATCGTCTACTTCTTACTTTCTTTGTTTCCTGTTTTTTTTTTTTGTTCTGCTTTTTCAGCCCTATCAGAGCACATACCTACATATTGCTTTTTAATCTTTACTTTTGAGTTGTCTTAGTTTTAAGTCTCCCTGTCTAAACCCAATCAGTTTTCACTGCTGATGTTTTGAGGCTTTTTTCCTATTGTTTTTGTGTTTGTGTAGATACGAATTCTTGTTTCTTAAGCTGTTGCTCTATTATTTTCTTGCTTTCAGTGTGATATAGTTGTCAACAAATCAAATTGCTAATAAGTTTCTTCCCTGTGTAAGTAATTAGGACATTTTTTGCCTGAATACCTGGAGGATTTTTTTCTTCATTATTAAGACCTGACGGTTTTAAACAAATACCAGCTAAGTCTAAAGTCGACTATTCTTCTCAATTTTCTTGAGTATTAGGAAAATGTGTAAATTCAGGCCCTCTTTTACTTTGAGGAGAATACTTGAATTGAAATTTTACAGGTGATTTATTTTCTGGTTTTCTGCAAATCTTTCTCATCATTTTATCCCCTCTATTTTATGTCTTTCTTCATTTCAGTTGAATTTTCTTGGCTCTTTTGATTTTATCATATTTGTTATTATTATATTTTAACTTTGCCTATGCTTCCTTGAGCAACTTATAATTTAGTTTTCTTATCTATAAAGCATTTTTATTTTAATGTCCCCTTGTGTTGAAATTCCATTTCTCATATTTCTGGTATCTACCTACTTTTCTTCTGAGATTTTGAATTTCTAGTGTTATAAACCTGCAATTATATTTAAGTCTTACTATATGTTGCATTACTTTTTTTCCTGTTTTGCAACTTTTTAAAAACTGACTTTATAAAATAATCATCTAAAGATTTACTTGTTGTTTTCCAGTGTCTTCTTTCAACTTTACAAGATTCTTCTACCCTTGGAATCCTGTTCTACTCCCCTCCCCTCCATGCAATTCCTTCTTAACTTTGCCCTTTTGTAGATTCCAGAGGCTGCTGTGCTACTCTTACCTAGGCGTTTGTACTTAAACTCCATTTTGTCCTTAGCTTCTCATTCTCAATTACACTATAATCATAAATAGTGCCGCAATAAACATCCGAGCACAGGTGTCCTTTTGTACCCACATTGAGGTCTCCTTTGGGTAGATTCCCAGAAGTGCGACTTCTGGGTCAAATGGTAATTCCATTTTCATGAGTTTGAGGGTCCTCCATACTGCTTTCCATAGTGGCTGGACGAGTTTACATTCCCACTATTTATAATTGCAAGGACATGGAAACAACCCAAATGCCCAAGAACAGATGAGTGGATGAAAAAGATGTGGTATATATACACAATGGAGTATTACTCATCAATTAAAAATGACAAATTTGATGAATTTATGGACACCTGGATGCACCTAGAAGAAATCATTCTAGCAGAAACGAGCCAGATAGAAAGGGACAGAAACCAAATGGTTTCACTAATATATGGTCAACCAAATGAAACTACACAAGGGGAGAGAGGGGACCAGCTGGAGCGGGCGGGGAGGGGAGGTGATGGTGATGGGTGACCCCCAGGGACTGAAATGATGTAAAAAAAATAATAAAGCAGATATTTGTTAAAAAAATTACACTATAATCAGGTTCATACATAATTTCAATTTATTTCCATTCTGATACACACGCAATAGGAAATATAGAAAATAAAATGTCTGTGCTTATTCTTACCCAATGGCATCAAGAAAAAAAAATTGTTGACAAGGAAAAGTTCTATTGTAAACGTTTTTCAACCTTTCCAGTCAAGAACCTCACTCAACTTAAAAGGTAACAACTGAATCCTGTGAAAATATTTTCAGTTGTCTAAATATGTTTAAAAGTACATTATTTTCTGATTATTTTATTTCTATTCAATAAACCAGTTTGGAAGCTCCAATAATTATTTCAGAAAATACCTCTATTGTAAAAAGTAAGTATAATTATAGCCATAGAGTTAGTTGAATTTAGTTAGCAAAATTCTTTCTAATATAGTATACTACTAAAGACAACTTTTTCTTCATTTATTAAATCCTTTCTTACAGCTTAAAAATGGTAGATACATTTAATGACTCCAAATTTCTCAGTATCAAAGTGTGGGTGCATGCATAGTCACAATCCCAGTAAAAACTAGAATAGAAAATACCAATTAATACATTGAAATAAGCAATTATTGTGACTATGATCAAAGAATATTAGTCTAACACCCAAAATGAAAAATGTACTTTCTTTTCCACATCATAATATTTTGTTATTTTTAAAAAATCACACACTTTTAAGTATCTCATGGTTTTATAATTGTAATATCAGTAATGAATCACCTTGTGAAAACCTAATAGTAACTGGTTCACACTTCTACTTACGCATGCACACTTATACTTCATGCATGCCTTAAGTTTAATATTGAACTCTAGAAAAGCAGACAACTGAACAAAAATAAATTAAAAAATCAAATGCAAATATGTATTACCAATTATACAAGAAACATGTTCCTATTATAGTGTATCATTTAAAGAGATCAAGCACATCAAAGAATGTTTCTTTCTACATGTAACTAGTAGGCAACAAAATGAATACCAGAATACATTTCAGCAATGTAGTGATGTACATGAAAAAACTACCAACTCAAGAGCAATATATCATTTTCACACAATTTTGGAGTATATGTAGAACTTTTTCTTGGTAAGAGATTAGCCTCATTCATCTCACTCAAGACTGTAACCAAATAAAGAAAGAACCAGTTCACTTAAGAGTAATTTATCAAATAAGATTCCATCCATATATCAACCTTACTGGGAAAAAAATGACACTAATGATTTTTTTTAAATGTTTGACTTTATATTAATAATTACTATGGGATCAAGCTTAATATGTATCTTCTACATTCTACTATTGTTCTAGGATCTGTAGGGAATGTAAAGAATGTTTCATAGTTGCTTGTCTTATGGGTGGAATAATTATTTGAGGATAGAAAATATCTATAGTAGTTATATGAAAATAGAGAAGATGATTATACAACATCATGTATCAAATTTAACATACTCAAATCTTAAATGTTACAATCTTTTAAAAGGCTAACTAAAAACTAGAATATTGAATTCAGATGCAAATAGTAGCAACAGATTCAAAAGAAGGAACTACTGAGAGAGATTAGGATTCATAGCTTAAATTAAGCAGCTGATCTGATGTCAGTTTAGGGTTGTGTTTTAGTCAACTTGATTGGTGAGATAATAATGATTCTGTGCAAAGGAGTGAGAATACTTTAAGGATGGGTTGGCTGAGTGATTAAAATTGGCAAAATAGATGACTTTAGATAACAAATGGGTGAATTTTCTTCTGATTTATTGAAATATTTTATGTCCTTTTTAGTATCCCCTTTATACTTAATGATCAACCATCTCAGAGTTTTACCTTCTCTTTCAAAAATAAGACTAGGAAGATGACTGACTAGTAAGAGTAGGAGTAGGAACTTCTCTTTCTAGATGTACCAATTGGGTAGCACCTAGTGAAAATTAAGATGCAACTACACTGTTGTCTTGGTTTTTTGATCTTGGGATATTAATATCATTGATAAATAACAAATTGATCTATTATTTTAATCTTTGTGTGGATTGCTTTGCCCCAAGAATTTTTGCTAGCAAATTAACATTGTTAACTATGGCCTTAGAAATACACCAAGATAGGGCCGGGCATGGTGGCGTATGCCTGTAAGCAGCAGCCTAGCAAGCTGCAGCCAGGGCCAGGGATCATGGTTCAAGTCCTGCCGGGGGCATGTAGTGAGATCTAGTTCCAAAAAAGTATAGTTGGGTGTGGTGGTGCGCACCTGTAATCCCAGCTACCTGGGAAGCTGAGACTGGGGATTGCTTGAGTCTCTGGTACCCCAGGAAATGTGAGCCTGCAGTTCCCCAGGCAAAAATAGTGAGACCTAGTCTCAAAAAAGAAAATAAAAGAAATACAGCAAGATTTCCAGACCATCAGTTCTAGCATCTCATTAATACTGTTTCATGCCAGTGTTGATTAGCAAAGCATAACCAGAGGTCTCCAGGTAATTTTTTTTCTCCTAAGTTACAGATAGATATCAGTTCCTGGAATATCCATGCCATGAATATCCTTTCTAATATGTGATATATCATATCTATTTTTAGCCTAGTAATCAGTAGAATTCATTTGGAAATAGTAGGTAAAGAAACAAGCTTTAAGGACCATTTCTGGATACTTAGTTACTGTAGTGGTTAGTTGTTTCAGCTGAAGTTCTTATTTGTGTTCCTTCCAATAGTGGGACTTTTTCCTTTCCCTCTACTTTCCCAGCTCTTTCTCTCTGAAGAAATCAAACTATAGAATTGCAGAAATTTTAAATTAATAATTGGCACTCATCCTCCAAATGTTCACAAAATTGTTTAAAGCCTTGGCATTTATGCTTTCTGTGGGAATATGATACCATACTGAGAAAATAGAAGCATATCAAGATGTGTTTCTTAAGGGAAATATTACAATGGAATAAATAATGTCTCTGCATAAGCTACAGAAGAAGGAATTTATTTCAACAGAGGATAACAAAAATTTAAATCCACTCAATTTTGTATTCTATGACACAAAGAATGGATACTAAATAATTTAAAGCACATTCTTGCCAAAACAACAAATAGAACCTGAATAGATTATTAAAAAAAATCTTCCAACATGTTTATCAGTTTGCAAAGTTATTCATTCCAGATAACTTTCCACTTACTCACAGGGAACAAATTCAGTTGAATGTAAGCCTCTTCTCAGTGATAAAAGTACATGAAGACTTTATCTAAAGTAATCATTGCACACTAATCCTATATTCCTCCCCCTCCCATTATGACTTAATTGGCATGCAATTATTTTATAATTTTTCAGGTTGTAGCCACAGATGACTCTTAAACAATTGATGGTAAGACTCGTTGTATTGGTTTTCTGGTCCTGTCATCACAAGGTACTACATAGTGGGTATCTTAAACAAAATTTCATTTTCTCACCATTTATCGGACTAGATATGGGAAATAAAAGTGTCAGTAGGACTGGTTTCTTCTCAGGCCTCATCCTTGGCTTATACAAGATCAACTTCTCCCTGGTCTTTGCCACATTCTTCCTGTGTCTGTGCCCTAATCTCTTCTTTTTGAGATTAGTCATACTGGATTAGGATCAGCCCTAATGACTTCATTTTGCCTTCTTAAATCTCTGCCTCCAAATACAATTACTTTCTGCATTTGGGGGTGAGGAGGACTTCAACTTGTGAATTTGTGAGGGATGAAATCCAGTCCATGGCATCAACCTAGGAAGCAATGAGTGAGGAATGGGTGGATAAGTATTACAACTTTAAACTATAAGTTCTATTAAAAAACTTTAAATAATATAAAGCTGCATTCTTTAATTAGGATGGGGAAATCACTATGGAATGACTTTCATGATATTTTGGAATCATCTATTGTAAGACAAGCCAGAGTAATTTATACTAAATAGGAATAACAAATAGAATATAGAGAAACAAAACAAAGGAACAGGCAAAACTAAATCAAAACAAACCCTAGAAATCTGACTGTGGAATTGAATATAACAGAGGGAACTTTATAGTGCAAAGAAAATGGGTGAGGCGCCCTGTGGACTAGAATGGAGAGTTTTTAGCCCTTTGGTGGTGGGCGTAGTGTGGCAAAATGCACCTACTAAGTGTGAATCTACATCTTTAAATCACACACAGTGTGAGCTGTTACTTCACTTTGAAAATACTTAAAATCCTGTTTTCAAATCAGGAGATGCAATTTTTTTCAACATTTTTTTCCTTCACATAATAGTTTTGACTATTTTTCATCACGAGCAAGTTATATAATTTTCAGATCATTTTATTAATATTTATAATAATGTCTCCTGGGTTATGATTTTGACCCTAAAGTCATGTGGGGGAGAAATTATTATCATAAAACTATTGAATCTTTTAATCCATGAATGTGAAATACCTTTTCATTGAGTTAAGTCTTTAAATTCACTCAGTAATATTTTCTAACATATTTTATAAATATATGTCGAGTTATTTTCTCTTTTTGAAAGCACCTTTTTGGTATTAATTTTTAATATAAAAGTTCAATAAAAAGCACATCATTATTAACAAGAACTGCAAAAGGTGGAAGATTAAACTTGACTTGTAAACTAACAAGTTAGTCTAATACATTTTCACAGATACTAGCAGAGAATTCGCAGTCCTTGGGTCAGATAAAAGATATTATTTATTAAGGCAACAGCAATATTTATTAAGGCAATAGTAGACCATTATTATTTATTAATAGTATTTATTAAGGCAATAGTAGACCATTAAAATATCATTGTATTGGCTCCCTGTGCCCAATTCTCAACTATTCATTTTCTTCTCCATAGGTAGATGTTTTCTTTATCACCTTATAACATAAGGAAATCTGTTCTAGGAAGAGAGAATTTATTGTTCAAGACTGCCTGATCTACAGAGATACTTGAAAAATATTTTAGAATAAATTAGCTTTCAATATCTTTGGTGACATTCAGAAATATGAGATCTGTGGAAACTTATCCCCAACAGTTATAACCATGCAAATATTTTCTGATGTATAAGAATAATGCTGAAGTTATTTATTTCTATTTATGGACCATTAAAGAACTACTGTTTCATAGAAAGATGATGATTCATAGCATCAGTGGCAATCAGAATCTTCTTTCATTCTACTAGTTTCTCAAAATCATGCAATTTCTTGATTTATATTTGAAAAATTGACATTTACATAATTTCAGAAAATGCATTTCGCTAAAACTTTTTTGCTTGTGATGCTTTCCTGTTCAGAGAACACACATGTGCCTTTACATAGACTCTAAAATAGGATGGCAAAGTGATAGGAAGATGTCAACAGATACAGGTAAGCAATACAATGTTTCTTTAATATCAGTATCATGAATTTTTATAGTTCTGAAATTTCCCTATCATATTCTACATTTCCCTGATATTAATAGCACTGATATTAATACCAACTGATACTAATACCACTGATGTAAAATTCAGACACAGAAGCTTTTGTTAACTCTCATGCCTTTCTCAGAGTTACATGGTCTTGAATTGTGACTCTGACAATTTACCAGAAGTGTGACATACAAAACTTGTAGATATTCAAGTAACATTTTTAGATAAGGTATAAGAGAATTTAATTGATTTCTTTCCTGCCTTAGAATGTATTATGTTGCCTTTATAGCAGAATTTTCTGTTCTCACTTTTGAATAATTTGTGAACTGAATTTCTTTTTTATTTTGTCTTTATATCTTCATATGTTTCCATTTCATTTTACCATCTAGATTATTCCTTGGACTTTATCTTTCATTTCTTTCTTTGTTCTTTTTTTCTTTTCATGCAGTCATGGCTTCAATTTTTAAGGTATTCTTTTTTTTTTTTTTTAAATCATTGACTACTACCTTTGCTTTGTGGAGGCAATATTCTCTTTTTTCTATCTAAGGCAGAATGTCAAATGTAAAAGAAAGTTAAGAACAGTAGGATCTTTATCTGTATTTCCCAAATATAAGGAAGACTATTTCATAATAAAATCAGATGCCTTTCCTGTTTAGACCTTTTGAAGAGTACAAATTCCACTACATGGGTGTTTCCTGAGTTTTTTTTTTGCCTAGTAGAAACTGGAGACAGTTGCTGATGATGTTGGCTAAAAAGGTAAATAGCTCCTTTGCAAGGCACAAAGTGACTTTATAGCTACTTGCTGTAGGGCAAACAGCTTAATCTAGAAATCAAAAAAAAAATCATCATTTGCGGTGTTCCTGCCAAAAATACATAACCTGAATATAATTATGTGGAAATATCAGGCAAACCCAAAGTGAGAAACATTTGATATAATAAATGTTCTGTACTTTTGAAATATCAATGTCACAGAAGACAAAGAACTGAGGAATTGCTCTATATTAAAAGAAACTAGAAAGACAAATAAATGGAATGTGTGATCCTCACTCAGAATTCTTTTCATTTGTTAAAAAGGATATTTTTAGGACATTTGATGAAATTTTCATAAGGTTATTGCAATAAATAATATATCAGTCTTAACTAACCTTGGTAATTCTGTGGTTATTTTTAGGAAATGCACACTTATGTATATTCTGCCTAGACATATAAAGAAGAAATGATAAAACAAGTAAGGTAATTTGGAAAAGTTATATGGTATGTAAAAGTACATGTTAATTTTTGCATCTTTTTGGTAAGTCAAATTATTTCAAAACAAAAATTTAGAAGGAACACATTTAATGACGGATGTCAAGACTAATCAAAGTGACTTTAAGAACGAGAGAGAGAGAGAGAGAGAGAGAGAGAGAGAGAGAGAGAGAGAGAGCACAAAGCACAAGTTTACCGGGCACTTTTTCAAAAAGTAACCAAGGGCTGCCATCTCCTCACAGTCCAAAGCTTAAAGAAAGCACAGGATTCCACAAGTTGGTAAGGGACAGATACCATCTCAGAAACTAGCAAGGAGAAAAGGTGAAATTGGAGTAGACTCAGCATGAACTTAAAAGTTCATGGTTTGAAACTAAAAAGAGCAAAGCTATTAACATGATAAAATCAAAGTCCTTGTTACTCAGCAAAGTTTAGATGGAGATAGACCTGGACAGATAAAGATATTAATGAATTCACTCACATAGTTACAGAGACTGTTAAATTCAAAGCCTGTGGAGGATAGTGAGGATAGTGGCAGACTGAATAGCCAAGGAATAGTAGCTTGGTCCATGGGAAACCTAGAGGCAGAATTTTCTTCTTGTGAGACTTACATCCTTTTATCTCTAAGACTTTCAATTCAACAAGACCCACTCACATTACAGAGGACAACCAGCTTTGTTAAAAGTCTACATATTTTAAAGATCTCATTTCAAAAAGTCATTTTAAATTATTTTTAAAATAATCTCATTTAAGAAAATATCTTCATAGTGACATTCAAAAACTGGCATTGAACCAAATACAGCTATCACAGCAAAGTCAAGTTGACATTTAAAATTAACCTTCGCAGTAGTCAAGTAAAAAGAGGGTTTCAAAGAAGAGAATGATTTTATCAAATGCTGCAATAAATATAATAAGACAAGCATTTGACCCTAAAATGACCATTGGGATTAGCAAAATAATGTGACTAGTGACACAGGTACCTTGAATGCTGGTGTCTGTGTGGAGTGAATTAGAAGGAGACTGGAAGGAGAGATACTGGGTTCTGGGAGAATAAGCAGCTACTTGAAGGAGTTCCACTTTGAAGATATGAAAATTAGTAGTTTTATTGTGTGGCAGGGTCAAAAGAAAATTTTATATTTTTATGTGGGAGAAATAATACATTTTCTAATAAAAATGTTCTTGCATAGAGGATGTAGAAGAAAAATGCAGTATTTTGAACAATTGGAATGAGATTTAGCATGGGTGGTGAGGGATGCATTTCAACTGGAGCATGGACCCTTCATTAATAAATGGTGGGATGCTGAGTGCACTGGACATAAAGGTAAGAATTCATGAACATTCTTTTTAAGTGTGAAATTCATTTAATTGTCCAAAGTCCTGAGCTCAAAAGAGCCTCATACATTTTAAATGTCTGCTGGAGATGTTATGAAACCGTCAATATTTTGACCTTTGGGTTTTTGTTTTGTTTTGTAAAACCCACTGGAATAAAAAAGCATGAGTGTGAGCAGAGGATGGAATACATAGTCACTCTTCCCTGTTACCCTCTCTCATATATCATTCATCATACCCTGTGAACACAGAACTTTAGTGAATTCATGATGTGTGAAGTTCTCTGAGACTCAAAACAAGGACAACATAAGCAAGTCTACAATTGGAGAAAAATGAGTGCTGACAACCCCAAGAGACTAAATTTTCAATTTGTATAAGAACTTGCTTCCGTCTCAGAAAAGACAGTTGTGTTCTAAGAAACATGAATGACAGGAAAACACTGTTTCATCTTTCCTTATCCATGTTACTTCCCTGTATTGACAAACTACTTACATGCAAAATTATGATGTGAAAGGAAAAGAGAGGGCAACTTAAGATCCCTTATTCCTTCTTATTCAGGAGTTATCTGAGACAGTTTAGCTAAAACATGCATACAAAAAAAGTGAAAAAGAAATTTTCTGGCTCATTTTCTGCAGCATTCCATCTATTCTGGTAAAAATAATCCATATGCAAATATGAGCCATAAAATGTGAAACTTGTAATTTTGGTGATTCCTTGTACAAGTTAAATGCTCTGATTTTTGCCTTTAAACCTGTCATTTCACAAAACAAAGAATAAAATCATGCTAATGACAAACTTTTAATTTTTATTTACTTTGAACAAGATTAAATACCATATAAAAAGCATCATAACATGAGAAGACCTTGGAAGAAAAGCTTTATATTTCAATACCTCTAGTTATACATTTTTCCTGCTCTTTAAATGAAGCTCTGCATTTTTATTTTGCATCACATCCTGCAAATTATGTAACTGTCTCTGAAATAGCAAGCCTATCATCAGCTGAGAATGAAGAGAGAGGAGATTTTGGAAGTTTAAGAAAAGAGAAGCTATGTTAACAGTCTGCTGGTTGAGTGGAAGTGTAAACAAGAATAGCAAAATTAAATATGATTACCAGGCAGCATTAAGAAACCACTTGAGGTTAATGATCATGATTATATAGAGTGTCCAGTCAGCATGATTGTGTATTTTTCTCCAGACATATTCACTTGCATGGAGAGCTAGGAGGCTGATTGTATACAAGGGAACAGAATGATTGTAATAATTAACTAGAAAATTTAGTCTGAGAAAGGACAGGAGTGGAAATTTAAGGGACTAATAAATACTGAAAAGTCATAAAATCAGGTATGCCATTTTTGGTGGAGTGGAGTCACAAGGAATGAACCAGAAAGAGGAAGAAAGAGACAGGAGGTGGATATATGGAAGGTGGTCATTACTAGCATTAGCACTAGAATGTGAGGATGGTGAGTTTCTCAGTCTCATCTACTCATGAGCATTTGTCTACAGAGCTGATATTAGTTGCTAAGAGATCTGAATGCTGGGAAGGTTTTCATGAATGACAACTCAAAAAGGAAAATATCTGGAAGACACATAAAGAGCAAAGAGGGAACTAATTCACTTCCAAAGAGTGTGGTAGGATGAAGGCAGGACAAAAGGTATACCACCTAATTTGTCCTGTAGGAAAGAGTTGTAGAAGAAACCTGGGTCATGGTAAGAAGGTGACAATACTGTTTCCTGAGAATGGTGGGGATACAATAAATGTTGATAAGTGACACTGAGTTTCAGAAGTCCAGTGAAAAGGTTTCAGGGGATGGAGAGGAGTGGGAATTGAATTCAGAGAAGGTGATGCATAGAATGTGAGAGGATCATTGTTCTAAGGTGAGAGATGATACAAGAGCCCAATGTTCCTATGATCACACTAACATGAATGATCGTTATGCTATCACTCGACATTCCTAAAGAAACACAGTGGAGATAAAGCTGAGAATTCTGAAGTAATAACTTTCTGAGTTTCCCTCCAGGTCCCACAGAAGAAGAGCCTCATTAAGAGACACTCTTGGCCACTCCACGGACAGTTTTTGAAGCATGTGTGAACATTAGATCTGCTTCAAGAGGGAAATAAGAAGTAATTTTGAAGAGAGCATAAATTAAGCATGTGGAAATATAAGAAGTTGAAATTTTTAAAGTGGCATCACTTTTGAAAGGAATGTGAATTTCAACTGACATATAAAGAAACATTTTAGATGAATCTACCCTGGGATGATGGAAAGGAGTTCTGGAAGGAAAACATCAACATGCAGTTATGGGATTAGCTGATTGTATATTCTGGACTAGTTTTTGTTTTATTTCCATTAGCTAAAAAAGTAAAATTAGTATGAATCTATTGTCTTTTTATAGCCTGGAAGAGACATTACCAGAGCTTTTCTATAATGGTAACTGTTAAAGAAGATGACTACTCTAGATGAGAGAGAGAGGGGGAGAAAAAGAGAGAGAGCTTGTTCTCAAAGCCAAAGAAGAAATCTGGCAAGAAATATTTAGGAGGTAAAATTCCATTAAATGAACCTAATTGTGGCCAACTGTGGCTATAAATTTTGGAGAATTAAAGGGGAGATGATACAAAAATAAAGATTTTGGTATGTTGTTTGGTAGCCAGATATTGGGACCCTTTAAGGAACTAGCTATACATAGATTTATGTATAGCTACGTAAATGTATAGCTATGTATAGCTAAGTAAACGGTATTTATGTAATAGCATTTCAGGCATTTGGAAAGCTGAAAAGGCCTGAAGTATAATTAGGAGGCGGGCTGTTGAAGTGAAATTAATGTTAAAGTTCTATAGAAGTGAATGTTGATGAATAAGCAGAGTCGATGTGAGACTGTTAGTACAGAGAGGTTAAGGATCCTAGGAGGAAACCTGCTAATCAGAGGCAAAACTAAAGAGAATTTGGGCTCCAGAGGCATAAATTCTGTTTGCTATTATCTTCAACATTCTCTCTATGCATTTGTCATCATACCAGTATAAATGAGGAGAGAGAGAAAGAGACAGGAGAGTGGAGGACAAGAGAGAAGGGGAGAAGTCATCAGGGAAGGGGAGAAAAGGAGAGAAGAAGGGAGGGGAGGAAAGAGGAAGAGAGGGGAGAGGTGGGGAAGAGAAGAAAGGGGGAGGGGAGGGAAGGGAAGGGAGGGACTGTTAAGAAATATTTAGAACTTCAACTTTTAGCCACTTAGAGAGAGACTGGGCTGTCAAATGACTCTAAAATATATTCAAGATCTTAGTCTAATGTTTTCCCTCCCCTTCAACAAATGCTTGGATTTCTTACAGCATATGCCCTCCAATTTGCTGCCCAGTTTACCTTTGCAAGTAAAGAACAATTTTTGAAGTTGGATTTAATTCCTGGCTCAGTCCTGCAACTCTGGATAATGAGTTTATCCTCTCTGAGCTGATGTGGTGCATTTCTAAGCTCCATAGAAGTTTTTTATTGCTCTGCTATGTGTGTGAGGGATCTATGTACTTGCATGCTTGCTCTCCCACATAAATATACACAGGATATTCATAACCTACCCCTTAACTGCACATTCTATCACTCAGATAATCTGGAGAATTTTTTTTTGTTATATACAATTGTCATTTTTAATCATTGCTCTTTATTTTACCCCTTGGAGTGATCCGTTAAATCTGTCTTTCTAGCCGGAGAGACAGATGAAGAAATCTCCAAGAGGGGGGCCAAAGATTGTCTTAAGGTCCTTGAAGTAAGGATTAGGGGCATTTAATACGTGTGAAAGTCTGACAATCCCATCTCAGAGAAAGTCAGTTGAAAGCTTTCCCAACTGTGCAACTTTTTCTAAGTAGTTCTCTCAAAAGACTCACCTCAGTAAATTTACACACCCCAGGACCAATTGAAGTTCTCATCAATTAAACTAATTGACACAGCAGGATTAACCTATTTCCCATTGGTGAATATAAAGCATTTGTTCAACAAACAAAGGCCTCTTAAATCTTTTGAAAGCTTACCCCAGTCAACTAGTGGAAGCTTCGAATATAAAAGAAATATATATGTATATATGTGTGGTTAAATACAACCTTGCCCTCCAATTAGGCTGGCCTTGTAATCATGTAAAGCTATGATTTATTTTTACATATTTATCATAAAACATAAGACAGCAAGATTTCTATACTTTCTTTAGGGAAACCACTAGTCTATTGCAATTCTTTACAGTCTTTTAAAATTTGCTTTATTATTTTTATTAAAAGAAAAATGTAGTGTGAAATAATCATGTTATTTCAAGATTTATTGTCAAATTCAAGAGTATACAATGAAATAGGAAAAAGAATGAAAATTCTTCATGAAATTTTTATCATTCCATAGTAAATATTGCTATAATCTTACAAACTCCCCAATGACTTTGCTTTGGTCTCTTGTGGAAGGTTTATATATGGTTTCTACTATAATTATATGGGTTTTATCCCATTTCCCCATTTTGCTACAATACTGCCTGCTCTACCTTGAAAAAAATTGTTTAACCTCTCTGTGTCTCAAATTTCTTATTAATAAAATATACCTAATTTGAGAAGTCTATTTATGAGACTTAAAAAATGAGGATTATGTAGTAAAAATTTAATAGACTCAACAAATGCAACCTGTTGGTGGAAAGAAAGGATTTAAGAAAAAAGCACAGAGGAGAGCTTAACCATGTCTCATGAATGGCACAGAACTGGGGCCAGAATACTGATTTCTGCAGGGACTAACCAGGATTTTTGACTCCAAACTGAAAGTCTATATGTAAGTATTATTTAGTGCATGGTAGAATTTTTGTGTTTTCTTGTTTTGATTTTAATAATAGAAAGTGAAATCGTCCAAGAAACCTCTTCTAAGCAGGATTTAATTGGAAGAATGAGAAATGTTGCTAAAAATACCCCCATATCACCAAACTAAGACTTAACTACAATTATGGCTCTCCCAGAAATAGAATCCTGCACAGTCAATCAGTATGCTCCTGATCAACACTATATGTAATCTGATTGACAGACTCCTATTAACTCTTAATGAAAAGTAACCTTGAAATAAGCAACCCACTTTTTTGCCTATTATAACTGCCTTGTTCCCACTATAAAGTCCTTTAATCTTCCTGAAAGTCTTTCATTTTGTACATGTCCTTGGAGCGCCTCACTTCCTACTGGATTGCATGAATACTGCCCAGTCAGGAATTACTGAATAAAACCAATAAAATCTTTAAAATATACTCAGTTGAATTTTGCTTCCTAAGATGTGAAATTTGAAAACTAACAGGAAACAACTGTTAAGTCTGGAAAAGTTAATGGCATTTACGGGATCACAACATATAGCAGAAAGTTTTTAATGCAATCTAGTATACACTGTTTTCAACCCTGAATTTTATGTGAAGGGGAATCAAAGTATATTATCAAATCATGATTTATTCTGATCACACAACCAGTTCTATCAAATGTAGAACTCACACAATTTTCATGTTCTCAGGTTCATGCTGTTTACATAACACCAAGTTATCCCAATTCAGCAGACACATGTTGGCCATATGCTATGTTCTAGCCACTCTGGGGTTGCCTAGGGCAATATAAAGAGAAGAACTGGGTTATAAAGATAGCACAGCTCATATATACCATTGTGCTTTGGAGTTGAAGGATATCAAGTTGTCAAAAAAATCATTTCACAAATTTGGAAAGATAGAGCTAGTGATTGCATTTTTTGCAACTTAAAAATGTCCAGTTTGTATTGCTTGTCAACCAAATGCTTTGAAAAGGATCTATGGAATTCTGAAACATATAACTACGATTCAGATTCGGGATTGTTAGTGCATTAACTTGGTCATAAATGTTAAGACCAGACTTGAACATACTTTCACTGAATGGAGGCAGGGAAATAATAACAATAAACATTTTTTAATGTTAACAAACAGACTTAATAATCTGTTTCCTGGATAACAAACAAAATCAAACTGGGAGAGGTGGTGCACACCTGTAATCCCAGTTACCTGAAAGGCTGAGACTGGGGATCACTTGAGTCTGCAAGTTCGAAACAACCCTGAGCAACATAGCGAGACCTAGTCTCTTAAACAAAAAAAAGCAAAAAATAAATAAGACAAAACAAAAAAAATACATTTTCCTGATTTTGAAATTCTTCTTTGAGCTATTCTGAACAAACCATGACTACTTATATCCGCAAAGAAGCTACAGGAGACACAACTTCCCTGGATCTTGTAGATATGTATGTGAATATAAACACATGGAGTGTGAGGAGGTTGTCCTGCCTCTGCTTTTCTGTATTTGATTGTTTATTCAAATGACTCACCAAAAAAAAAAGAGTTAATAGATTGTTGTTGGTTTACAAACTCTGTTATCCATGTACTTAGAGAAAGAAACTGTATGCAAGATGAAATTCACCTAATTGCTTTCTTCATCAACAAGGTCTTCTAAGGAAATGTTAGATATCTGAGAGAGTATGAAAAAGTATGCTGCCTCCCATAGCAGATGGTGGCCATGTTCTTTACCTTGATGCAAACCCACAACAAAAAACAGTACTGTTAGCATACTTTGTGAACCACTGACTGAACCGCACTCATTTAAGAGGATGTATTTTTCTGTGTGTGGTTATCTGGTTATCTTATGACTGTATTTTTTACTGTGCTGAAAAAAAAAAAAAAAAAACAGATACCAAGAGTTCTCCTTTTACAAAATGTTGTGTGCAGTCTAGGGTTGTTAAATATTGACACACTGTTTTCCAACATATCTCCAGAATTACATTTTCTTAATTGATATAAACAATATACACATTGAACAGCAACAGCTCTCCATACTGCCTTCTACTCAACAGCATCCATCATTCACTTTTATGTGTCTGTGAGCTTGATTACGTTAGATTCCACCTTTAAGTGCAGCAGTATAGTGTGTGCCTTCTGTGACCCAATTACTCACTTTGCATAATGTCTTCAAGTCTCACCCACGTTGTGTGACCACTAAATGTTCACAACCAGATTCATGAATACAGAAAAGGGAATATACAGATACAAACAAGGAAATATGTTGCAATTTATATTTAAACTGGCAATGTGTGTTGTAATTAATATTTTACCTTAACAAATGTCAACTTTGTATAGATGAGAAAAAAGAAACTGCTTTGTTCTAATATCTATTATGGTTTATTAAGGAAGACTTCTAATGTCTTTGGCCTTAGAAGTAACTTGAAGACAGTAAGGCTTATGCTAAATAATAGAGTTCTTTCCTTTTCTAATTCGAAAACACTCCTAATGATCTTTATCTCTAAAAATGTTCATATCCTTTATATTAGCTTTTTCTCAATATGTTTTTTTTTGAGTTGCAGTTTTCAGAGATTCATGGAAGGTTGTAAAAATAACAGTTATGCCCCATGAACACATCACTCAAATTCTCCAAATAATTATATCTTACATAGTGAAAATACATTAAAAACAAACTCAAATTCTCCAAATAATTATATCTTACATAGTGAAAATACATTAAAAACAAACTATTTGACCAGAGTATATGTATACTTTTACATAATTTATTGTACCTGTAAATTTATGGAGCCACTACGTAGTTAAGGGACAGTTATAAATTCACCACAAAAATTTACCTTCTGAGTTAGAAGCCCATGTTTTCCCTTCATCAACTTTAATCCCAAGTAATTATTCGATAATTCTATCACTTAAAGAAAGCTTTGTAAATTGTATCATACAACAGGTACTATTTGCAGATTGACTTCATAAAGGTCACATAATTTTAATTTTCAGGAGACTGAGTCATTCTTGAATGTATCAATAGTTAATTTTTAAAGCTAAATCGTATATCATAGATTGGGTGTAAGAGTTTGTACGAATAGTGTATGTCCTCTTGTTGAAGCACAGTTTGGTTATTTCCCATTTTGGAGCTGTTACAAATGAAGCTACAGTGAGTATTGTGGGGAGATAGGTTTCTCTGGAAAAAAATACCTGGGAATACTCTTCTTGATATGATAATGTCCATATACTTTTGTAAAAAATTTAAACTTTTTCCAGAGTGTTTGCACCATTTTGCATTCCCACAGCAATTTGTGAGAGATTTAATTTCTCCACATCCTCACCACCAGTTGATATTGCCACTAATAATTTTTTATCTTGATTGTTCTAATAGGTGTGTGGTAATATTTAATTGTGATCATAATATTCATTTCCCTAATGGCTAATGATGTTGAGATCTTTTCATGTTGAACATATTTTAAAGTGCTTATTTGTCATCCACACATATTCTTTAGTGGCATGACTTCATGTGTTTTCCATTCATAATTTTCCTCTTAAAAAATCATTGTTTTGTGAGTTCTTTATGTATTCTAGCTATAGATTGTACTTCATATACGTGGTATGTATGTATTTTTTTCCCAGTCTGTAGCTTGTCTTTTCATCCACTTAATTAGGTCCCATCATGGAACAAAAAAATTTAATATTGATAAAATCCTGTCTACCAATTTTTCCTTATATGGGCTGTGCATTTTGTGTCTTGCTTAAGGAATCTTTATAAAGCCCTATATTGCAAAGGTTTCTTGTGTTTGTTTGTTTGTTTTCATAAGTTTGATTGTTTTATGCATTGCAAATAAATGCATGAAATATTTTGTGTTAACGTTTGAGTATTTGAGTTTGAGGTTTAATTCTAAACTTTTTGAATTTTGGAGTTTTCCCTTTAGAGATCCAATTTTGTAGATAGCTACATAATATCTTACTGGGATTTTGATAATAGAGTAAGAATGAAGAATAAACACTCATATCAACTTAATGAGAAATAACACTTTTCCTATGCTGAGTATTCAAATCCATGGATACAACATTCTTTATATTTATATAGAGTTTTCCCATACAAATTCTTAACATGTTTCATTGTACTTACACAAAAGAATTTTTTCAATAAATGATTTTGCATTTTTTTACTTAGGTTTGTGTCTTATAGATACTCTTTAGCAAATAGAAAATAATCCTTATTATTTCTAGTTTTCTGGGATATTGTGTTTTGAAGGGCATTGAATTTTGCCAAGTTTATTTTCTTTTTAATGGTACTATTTCCTTTACTTGAGGTTACACGGTTTACAACTCTGTTATGTGATTTAGGAAGTAGGTTCACACCACTTTAGATGTATGATATCATATCACACTCACCAGCAAAGCACCAAAAATCCTCCACCATAGTCCACTAAGCCTCCATCTCTCTTAGAACCCTTCCTCCACTCTCCCTCTGATATACTCCATTCTGTATTTTTAGAATTTGTTTTGGATTTGTTTTGTTTCTTTATATTGAGCTGAATTCCATATGTTTATAGAATATTTGTTTCTTTATATTCAACACAGGTGAAATCATGTAGTGTTTATCTTTTTCCTCTGATTTATTTCTCTTCAAGTGTCTCTGTTTTGCTTCCATTTATACAGTCATCTATTTTTTCTCTATATTGATTTATTTTCAAATAATCTCTGTATCCCTATTAACATATATTTGGTTCTGGCTCATATTTTTATACATTTTGAATAACTATATTCTAATATTTTAATAATTGATGTGAATAAATATACAAGAAGTCTATTAGTCTATAGTTTTCTTTTTTGTGTGTGAACTTTCTCTAAGTTGGTATTATGGCAAAAACAGCTACAAAAAATGCGTTAGAAAATCTTTCCTTCCCTTTGCATCCTAGAAGGGACTGTGTAGAATTGGTGTTAATTATCTTTAAAATTTTGATAGAATTCTCCAGTGAAACCATCTGTTCCTAGGGAGCTTCTTTGGAAGTTTTTGAATTATTAATTCAATATCCTCTCTTTTAGAACTTCAATGATACAAACATTAAATCTTTTATTATAATCCCTCATATCCCTGAGGTTTAATGTTTTCTTGTTATTGTTGTTTCTTTAATTTTACTTATTCTTACTTACCTCTGTTGTCTTTAGTTTGTTTTTGAGTTCATAGTTAGCTTTTATTATGGTTATTACATTTTTAAATTTAAATTTCCATTTGTTTTTTTACCACGTCTTAGTTGGCTGAAACATCAGTTTTTATCATTTGCTTCAAGGCAGTTCGTATTTGTCCATAGTAGCATTTTTTTACGATGGCTGCTTTTGACATCATTATCAGATGTTTTTAGAATTGTGTCATCTTGTTACTGGTATCTATGGATTGTCTTTTCTCATTCAAGGTGAGATTTTTCTGGTTCTGGTGATATGTGATTTTCAGCTGAACCATATGTGATTTGGGTGTTAGATTATGGGATTATACATTTCATTTAAAAATATTTTAGCAAGATTCCTCTGACAGTATTCCTGCAGATAAAGCACCTCAACAATGCCAGGGGGTTGCTGAAGTCCAAGTTATCCTCTCTGCCTGTATTAACATCCAAGAGCTTGTTCTGACTTCTGGATGGGGTAGGAGTTCCACCTCCCTCTCAATTACACCTCCTTGCACAGGACACTGGCTTGAAGGAGCAAGGACTTCTTGTTGCTATTGCTGTTCACATGTGCTGTTCACTCGCACAGGGGATAGTGACTGCTTGACTGGGTGAGAGTAGTGAAAGTCCATTATAGCTTTACTGATACCCTCCCCCAAACTGGGAGAAAAGTTAGGGTGCCTTTTTATGCTCTGTGAGGTGGGAGCTCAGAAGTCCTACATGTTCCCTGATCTCCATAGGAGTGAAAACAGGCCTTCTTGCTGACTTCTGGGGTAAAAGCTCTGGGCTTCCCATGGGGTTTTCTCTGACATTGCACTGGCGGGGAAGGGCTAGAATTAGGGTTTGGTGAGAGTAAATGTCAAGGTTCAGACTCAGCCTTTATCAGTAAGACTGGGAGATTGGATCATGTTTGTTTTTATTGATACTATATATTTAGACATTTAATTCTCAACATGCAAATTACACATACATAATAAACATTTATGTGCAGAGTTCACCAAGGACTCCTGGATGACAATAGTCTACAAAGTGTGCTCACCACTTCTGCAATTATTAGCTTTTTCCTTTTTCCCAGGCTGGTGGGAGCAGCTTTGGGTCATTTGATTTTTGTGAGTACCACTATTTTATCCAGAATCTACATGTGTGTAGCATCTCAGAGAATATGGGAAAAGCCATCTTAGCTATACTTCAGGTTCAACTGCAGCTTTTACTTTATAGCTCTCCATTCCTGTGCATTAGTTGGATTGTAGTCAAAGCAACCCACACCCACCCAACCTGAATTCATCCCCCAGTGGAGCTCCACACACTCTCCAGCTTCTTCAGGCAGTGAAGGGTACATATTGGCAATGAAGGGTGCACATTGAGCCTTATGGGTGCTACCAGTGTTTGCTTCTTCTGAGAGGATTAAAAAAACCCACTTCCTATCCTGATGTATCTCCCTGCCCCACCCCACCCCCATCTCTAGTTTTCCAAATACCTCTCTGCCCATTCTATGCATGATACTTTGTTAAAACAAGCAAGCATCCTGTTCTTGATGCCAACTGTAGTGCACAGACATCAGGCTCACCTATCTGTGTAGGTTCTGTACTAGTTCTCTTAGTTCTGGAAGTTACACAGACACACCCAAACACACACAGGGTGGGACCAGACCGAGAGGCAGGCAAGCCCCACAGCTCCCCAGAAATCTTCATACTCTTTCTCTGGGCTCTCTATATGGTTCTCTCTCTCTCTCTTTCTCTCTCTCTCTTTCTCTCCCACAACTCCCCAGAAATCTTCATACTCTTTCTCTGGGCTCTCTATATGGTATTCTCTCTCTCTCTCTCTCTATCCATCCATCCATCCATCCATCCATCCATCCATCCATCCATCCATCCATCCATCCATCCATCTATCTATCTATCTATCTATCTATCTCCCTCTCCCTCTCAGTGTTCTCTCTTGGGCACATGTTCTGCTTTATCCCCTCTCTCCTAGGCCCAGGTCTGCACACTTACACATAAGCACTGGACCGCATAGTCATGGAGAAGACTCAATAGCTCAGGTACTGTGTATACAGACCAATGGAGGGAAAGGTCTGATCAGCTGCATTTACCCTCCATTTTGCCATCAATTTTTATTGTCACATTCAATTGTAATGGGTGTTTTATAGAAGAATGAATTTTTAATATGTTGCAAAGTACTAAGTTTATTGGTTGGCATACGGGAAGTGTTTGTAAAGGTCAGATATTGTAATTGTTCTAAAGAATATTTTTATGACACCATTTAATTAAAATGTGTTACATTAGTTAAAAAATAACTGTTTATTAACTTTGAATTAAAAGCATTTGAGTTAAAAGAGAATAAGTGGCAGGAAAATGTGCACTTAAATTCTAAGACTCTCTACAAATATTTTCATACACAAGTTTTTAAGTGGAGAAAGTGCTTCTTACATATAAAACTCTTTTCAATTACAAGGATCTTCTTGTACTTATTAATAAATACTTATCCATGATTATCAAAATAGATGAGAACAAGTAATAGATTGGTTGACTTTTACAAATCTGACTCCCTCTCCACCTCCTCAACTGCTTTATGAAAAGACATCAAGAACATCTGCCTTTTGAAAAGACATGGTTCATTCAGCTTTCTGCAGAGTTCACTTAACACATGGTGACTGCTCCCCTAAACCAATGATCTACCAGTTTGGCAGCTGAACAGTGCTATTTTGCCTAAGGAGATCTGGAAATGATGTGACACCAGCTCTCTGCTAGGTGAGAAATCTCTAGGTTCATTCAGCTTTCTGCAGAGTTCACTTAACACATGGTGACTGCTCCCCTAAACCAATGATCTACCAGTTTGGCAGCTGAACAGTGCTATTTTGCCTAAGGAGATCTGGAAATGATGTGACACCAGCTCTCTGCTAGGTGAGAAATCTCTAGCAGTGAACTAAGGAGTCTTTCTGAAAGGAACTGCTAAATGAAACAAAATAGAAGTTTTGCACTCCAGACATAACATACAAACAGATTTCCTCACAATCGAGAATTTCTTTCTTCAGGTATAGTCACCCTAGTTCTCCCACCACCAGATCTTCCTCTTTGTGGTTGATGATAGAGAACATATTCAAATAGAACTTCACATAGTAACAAGTAGCTTCACAAAATCTCTAAGTCACAGAATCTGCAACAAAAGACACTGAACTGCTAAATATTGTAACATTTCTGGCATCACCAAGAAGTAATTTGTCTTTTGGTAAAATGTAATCCAAAAGATATTGAAAATGTGCTTGTTTATCTTTTTTGTGTCACTCTATTCATTAGTATTTGATGTCCAAATATTTCTTGAAATTTTAATTTAAATAAAACTATGGCATTATAACAATATCTAAAGAAAAATGCCAAAACAGATTGAAAGTGTGTGAAAAAGATTGTAATACTGTTAGAATTAGTCTAAGTTGATAGTTATAGTTGCATTTTCCTTTGAGTCTTTATCATATTTTCCCTTGTCTGCCTTCTCTAAGATTATGTTTTTATGTTAGTCATCTCTAATCTCTTCACTAGTTAACCACACACAATAAGGTGGACACTTTATCATGTGTTAAAAATTGAAGTTACAATTTTATAAAGGAAGTAATGATAACCAGGATTCTGATTTCAACCAATTTCTAATTTTATTAAGGTAAGTAAAATGTAGAAAAGTACAAAATTTCCAGGACAGTGTATAACCCAACACCAGTATCTGGGTGTGGAAATTGTGTATTTAACAGAAAGAAATATTGGGCTAATGTATAATCTATAACATAGTTCTTATGGATGACCTTTTTCAGCACTACACATTTGGTTAGTTTCCTCATTTCAAAGTTGATCTTCTCCTTTGTCCTATTTTTGTTATCTTTGCTCTTTCTCTCTGCCTGAGTTCCATCTTGTTGAAGATGATGGAGCACAAGGGAGAACAGCACAAGACCCTTAAAATCAGGACATTTGTTGGAAAACAACCTCTTGAAAAGAACTTCTTCCATTCTTCTACTGTGCCAGGAAATGTGCTAAGCATGGTACTCTCATGCCCCTATTTAGCCCTTAACATCACCATATGTGGTAGACTGTTGTGATGACACCCTTGTTGGGAAAAAATTCCTTAATTTGCTTCAGATCACATGGTGAGTATTCCACATAACCTGATACTGCAACCCTCCATGTTCAGCATCTCTGCAGCGAGAACCCCACTCTAATTACCAAGTTGGAGGGAAGAAGAGGTGAAAATGAAAACTAAACTGTTGGTTGAATACAAGAATATACCACAGGCCTGTGCGTTAGGAAGATACAGAGAAAAGTCTCAGTGGTAGCTTTACGAATGTCTCAAAATGTAAAAAGCCAGGGGTAATTTAGCTTCCACTCTTAAGTCATTTTGGAAATGGAAGTAATTTCCTCCAGGAAGTAGTAAGCACATTTTCATGTTTGAAATTTATCTTTGAAAGTTGTGGGCTGCTGATCACTGTCATCAATTAATAAATCTAGAAGATAAAATCAAGAAACATCACTTTCTTTCTTATACTTTTACTTCCTTTGATCCTTAATGCCAATTCTTTGCAACAACTTGTGCTTAGTATATCAATATTTTCTACAATATTAGGTTCTGGGATATTGGTTTTTGATAAAGAAGTAGTATTGGATAATGAATTGGCACCTGCTATAACGGCTTGGCAGTGATTTCTAAATTCTATTGTTGTAAGATTGGCATTTAATATAGTATTGGCATTATTGACTATGTGGCTCTGTAAATACTGGATGCATTAGCCATTGGTGACAGAACATAGCTTTGGAAATGGAAATGCAGAAGCAGGACCACCTACGCCAGCAACAACTCTCCAAGCTGATGTTCTGTAGAATAAGCAATGAGGGAGGAAGGTCACCTTACTGGTTTCAACTTCTCTCAGATAAAGATGAAGGAGAGATTCCCAATCAGTAACTTTTTTTTTCCAGTGGGAAATTACCTGCCTAATGTTGTCTACTGTTGTCTGTTATAGGGCATTAAGTGCACAGATGCTATATTTATAGGATTGGCATCTTCAAGTTGCTGTTAAATGATATGCACTAAACATCTTATATTGCAATGTAGTTGAATGACAGAAAATTTTAAAGCAAGATTCAGGAAGACTTCATTGTTTTAAGTTAAGACAGACTTTGAATAAATTTACTGTATTTTCTTGAACTGTTCAAAAAACTTCTAGAAGTATCAAGGAAGCCCAAAAGATTTCTTTTCCAATTCATAGGCCTAAGAAGTGCTCAAGATTGGAGAAGCTATGGGAAAACCTTCTTTGATAATCTGTGATCACTTCTCCCACATGGCATTTTCACTTTAGGTTTTTTGTTTGTTTGTTTGTTTGTTTGTTTGTTTGTTTGTTTGTTTGTTTGTTTGTTTGTGACTAGGTCTCGCAATCTTTGCCTGTGGAATCGCAGGTTCACGTTGCCCCGGGTACCACGGACTCAAGCAATTCCTAGCCTCAGCTTCCCAGGTAGCTGGGATTACAGGTGCACACCACCATGCCCAGCTATTTTTGGGGGGACTAGGTCTCGCTGTGTTGCTCCGAGCGGGACTCCAACCGCAATCTCTAGCCCAAGCCGCTTCATAGGTTGAAGCTTACAGGCACATGCCACCATGCTGGGCGACATTAGATTTTGATAGTAATCCTCTTAAATTAATAAAAAAATATGTGGAAAATCAAGGATATGGTGTTATTAGGCAAAATTCAAGGTCCTTGTCTATTCCCTACTTCCACCATCCAGCCCCAAATTCATCCCCAGGAAGAATAATTTTAATCCAAGCTTTTCAGATTCAGTATTTGATAAGACTGCTGTTCAGAGGAAAGATACTTGAAGATTATTAGAAGGTCAGGATATCTTCCTTTAAATGCTTTCTTTTCTCATGTAGTTAAGGCAAATTTTTCTAAAAATTTTTGATAATCTGTGATCACTTTGGCCCACTAAAAAGGGTCTCAGGCAGAGAAGTTAGGCCTGCTCCAGCCCTGGGCACTAGGGCAATTTTTTCATCATTCCCTTCAAGTGGATATATATGATCTGGCCTTATTTTGAACGAGAATTAGAAATTGGGCTTGAGATTTGAAGGGTATTGAGCTGAACAGATATATCAGCTGCTTTGGTTTCGGCCTATTTGGACTTAATTTAGGGATCATCTTCATTATCTCTGACAAGTCTATTAGAGAGTTACAGAAATTTCTAAGTAAATTCCACTCATAGTAAAACAGTAATTTTGCCTTATCTGGGCATAATTTTCAGAAACTCTATGGAGAAAAAGATAAGTCCTGGGTGTTTTTCTTTTTTCTTTCTTTCTTTTTTTTTTTTTTTTTTTTTTTTTTTTTTTTTTTTTTTTTTTTTTTTTTGGCATCTTGGTTCTAAAGTCATTTTAAACCCACTGTAATATGCTTGTTCTGATGTTCTTGCTACTAAATGCAAGTTATACCATGTCTTTGTAGGTTAGACAACTGAACAGAAATATTGCTTTTTATCTTCATTGAGTTTTCTTATTCTATTAACTCGAACATAGTCCAAGTCCTAGTTTGTTGTTAGTTAATCTGCTGAGGTAAAATAGTTAGAAAATATTCTCAGGGCCTTTCACCTAAATATCTGTAATTTTTAAATGGCCTTTGTTTTTACTTTAATTATTTTATTGAGGTAATGTTGGGTTACAACACTGTATATATTTTAAAGGCATAGGTTCACACCTCTTTAATTGTTTGTTACCCCACCTCACTCACTACCAAATACCAGTAACCCTCCACTATAGTCCATTTATCATCCCCTCCACCCCCACTCAGGGAGCCAGGATTCTACAGCCAAATTTCTAGGGTTTTTGTTTAATTTATTTTCTTTTACTGTGTGTGTGTGTGTGTGTATTACATTATTGTGTACCTTGGGGTTTTCCCATTTCCTTAACACCTGTTAACCATCTTATTCTTTTTATGCTCTCTGCTTTCCCCAATTTCTTCCCCTTCCTCCTCTCCCTCTTTCAGTTCTGTTGGTTGTTTCTGATTTTTCATACTTATTTGTTTCTCGCTATATTCTTCATATAAGTGAGACCATCCTGTATTTGTCTCTTTCTTTCTGGCTTCTTTCTGCTAATATGAGTCCTTCTAGCTCCATCCATGATGCTGCAAATGACAGATGTTTGTCCTCCTTGGTTGATGAATAGTGTTCCATAATGTACATATACCACATTTTTTTCAGCCGTTCATCAGTTTGGGGACATTTGGGTTGTTTCCATATCTTGGCTTCTGATTTAAAATTTGAATTGAGGGCTTTAAAGTCACGCAAGTTAGTCTATGGTGTTACAGAAGACATGCTGTGTTAAACTACGCACTTGACTCCAATTGACCTCATAAAAGTATAATTATTGCAGTATATGTGCCTATCAAATATTCATTACCACGGACCCTTTCAACATGGTTTGAAACTATGGCCCCATGAAGAACCAGACTTCAGTTGTTTCAAGTATCTAAATGAAATTTGTAGTCTGCAACAAGTCAAGACTGTCTCCTGCTTGTTTGCATAGACTGCAGTCTTTACTTATAAATTTGCAATTATCAGGAAAACACTATAAGACATGAGGCCTCAGCAACGTTGAGATTCTTTCAAAATGACTTAATGTGCTATAAAGGTTTTGTTATTCAACCAATATTTACAATTGCAGAAATCAATTGTCAGCTTTATGGAGAGGACATTTCATGAGTACATAATATTTTTTACAGTGATTGCCAAAAATCAATTTGAGTTTTCAGCTCAATTAAGGCATATATTTTATACTGTGCTAAAATTGTAATTATTCCACTATTCCTGAAGAAATTTTTGCCATTACAGGGGGAGAAAAATGATGTTTCTATTGACCCTAATAAGCTATACCAATAGATCATTTTATAATTTATTACTTTTCATTACCATATGTACTTTCAATGCATACAAATGTTACCATCTAAAAGGTAGAAATATTTATTAAAGTCAATGTGATAAAATCAAAATAAATTGGATTTTAAAGTCCAATCTCAGTCTTACCACTCCTTAACTCTGGGGAATTTGACAAATCATTTTACTTTTCTGAATTTTACTTCGCTTCTCTGTAAAATTTGATCAATGTTACAAACCTTCATTTGCAAGGACATTGGAACAATTATGTCTTGGAACAACTGAAAGAGAAATAATAAAAACAGAAGTTTATTTCCTACTTATTACATAATTCTATATAATAAATAAGTTTGTTTTAATAGTTAATAATGGGAACAACTCATCACCTTATATTTGTGAGTAACAGATATCACATATATTACTATTTTCTCTGAATAAGCTTTAAAAGTAAAGCAAGGTGGTGAGTGTAATTTTAAGACTCTGGACTCTGGAGTCAGATTACCCTGCTTAGCATCTCAGACCCTTAATCACCCCTTCCTTCTCACCTTCACTTTAAATTATGCAAGTTTGTTCAAGTTAATTAAATTATATCTTCATTTGTTCTCTCTTTTGTAAAATTGGGACAACATACCTATTTCATAAAAACATCGTACATGAAATTGTTAGGACAGTTCCAGGATTTCTGGTTTTAAATTCATTTTTTTCTTTCTGAGTCTAACTACCCTTGCAATTTTATGTAAATGAAAGTGTAAGGAGGATTTTGTAATATTATAGTATATACTATTATATAGAATCCATATTATATAAAAGTGAACATGAAATAGCTCTACTTTACTTTCCAGATTGGGTTGATGATAAACAAAGCTGTCCAGACTCCAAACTATAGAGTCCAGTCTGAGTTAAGCTCATTGATTCTTATAAATTTGTTGCATCTTGAATCACTGACATTGACTGAATGTCACAAGCCTCTGCCTGAGCCTATTGTTATACTGTCTCTGTGGACTCAGGCTTGCTGATTTGATCAATGTTCAGGTGGAATTCATTCTATAGGCTTCTGGCTTTTCAAAAAGCTCCTTCTTACCCTGTGTGAAGGCTAATGCACTCGGTGATAAATATATTATTAGTAGTGCATCTACATGATTAGTAATGAAGGCAAGAAAGATTGTTATGATTGGTAAATATAAAGGGCTCGATTTTGAAATTGTGTTTCTACTTTGATTTTTATACCAGTTTTGCTTAAAAACCCTCAGGACTGATAGCAGATATGAAATTCATAAACAAATGAAGTCAGTTTAAAATTTGGTCAAAATCTCAGATTTATTTTAATTTAGAAAACATATCCTTTTTGAAGTAAAAGTATTGGAAAGTGTTTTGAAAATAAATTTGACCCTCTCATTATTCATTTAAAATCACATTTTCTCCCAAAACAGATGACTGGATAAAAAAGATGTGGTACACATACACAATGGAATATTACTTATCAATTAAAAGTGACAAATTTGAAGATTTTATGGTAACATGGATGCCCTTAGAAGAAATCGTATTAGCAGAAACAAGTCATAAAGAAAAAGATAGAAACCAAATGGTTTCACTAATATATGGGATATAGGAAAAAAATAAACAAAAGTCAAGAGGAAAAGTCAAAACAAGTTAATAACCATACTGAAGTATACAACTTGGGGTGGGGGATAGAGGGTGGAAACAGTCAGGGATGATGGGAGGGAGTGAATCCCTGAGATTACAAAGATGTGAAATTGACATATACATAAATTATTTAAAATTTTAAAAAATAATAAATAAAATAAAATCATTTTCTAAATACAGCAGAGAAAATCTCTTCTTTCAAATATTTTAGAATTTGCTGATTTTTTTCCTGGATAGTTTTCAAACTAAGTCAAAAAGTATGCTGTGCACAAGTATAAACCTCCATTGTCAAATATCTTGAATAATGTCAGGAAATAACTTGTCAGATTGATCCAAGTGTTTATCCATCACCTAACCCAGGCAAAGTAGAAAGCTATATCCCTGAAATCTATGTTGAAACAGATTAGAAAAAGAAGTTCACGCTCTTGCAGAAACTCCATGGCACGTGACGCTAACCCAGACCATACCCCCTGAAGTTCATGAGATTTGACATCAAAGTGACAGAGACAGATGTGTGCAACTGTGGACATACACCATATCTATGCTTTCCTATAAAACATAGAAATATCCTCAAAGAAAATGTACTCTAGATGTAGAAATGTTTCAGAGTGAGAAAGGAATAATTATCACTGGAGAAAATTTGGGATTTGCTTTATGAATCTAAAACAAATAAATTTGTCAAAATGCAGTTTAAATGGGGCTTCTTTTTTGTTTTCCTCTAGTGTATTTCCCATAAGGGGTTTTCATATAAATGGATAAATTACAGAATATGTATTGTCTTAGGGTCAAAGAGTCATAGATTTAAAATAGACAAGGGCAGTTCTTTCATTCCATCTTCTCTATAGCATCTTTGCAAAGTGTGATTCAATCTCTGCTAAAACTATGCAAAGCATAAGGGTTGAACCGGTGTGCCAAGCCCATTACCCATGCCCCTGGGGTAATTCTGCTTCCTCAGTGGCCACCATGTTCCTTCCATGCTGGCTCCCCCCTGCTTTCCTGACTGGCTGGGGTGGTACCAGGGTCTGACACGCAGGTACCACCATGCACCCAAGCCCTGCCAAGAGGCAGGCTGGGGTATAGATGGGTGGGGGGAGGGTGCCTGTAGTCAGTACTCCCCTCTGATTTGCCTCCATCCAGTCAACTCTCATCAGGGAATCAGGAAAATTTGATGGTTTAACCCAGGCACCGATATATAAGAGGTGAAGGATAAGAGCAAAGGCCCCGGAAACACACAGGGCAGGACTCAGAAAGAAAATGGAGAGTTCCACTGAACACTGGACTGTGAGAACAAGCATAGAGACTCCCAAATACCGAATTACATCTACAACATCACCGAGGGGCTGGGAGCCAAAATCCTGGTTCAGAGACACCTTCAGCAAGGACAAACCACACCCCTTTTCCCCAGGGGGAGGGAAGCTACAGAAATATGGCAGCAGCCCCACAGCAGAGCTGCAAATCAAAGCAGACTGGCCATGATGGCTGTCCCCATCAAGGAACTTCTCTACAAAAAAAAAAAAAAAAGCTGGGAGTTGGGTTCCCTAGGCCAAAGACCTGAACCACAAGGTGAAGAAACAACAAAACAAGACAGAAAACAGAATGGAGGTAACAGTCACAAAGAAGAAGGAAGAGGAACAGATACAAGCCAAATGAGCTCAACTGATCTCCAAACACAAAATCAGGACTGGAAATCTAAGTAACACGGTCTACCATATCCCAAGAAAACACCTCTTCACCCAGGATAAGGACATTGCTACAGAAAATGTCCTTTGGTCAAAGGGCCAAAGATGGGGAAAACAGCAGTTAAGAAAAGAGGTGGAGTTACCAGACAGGGTGGTGGTGGTGGTGGTGGTGGTGGTGGTGGTGGTGGTGGTGGTGGTGGTGATGGTGGTGGTGGTGGTGGCGGTGGCTGTGGGGGGCAGGGCATTGCCATGAGGATCAACAATCATACATTGCATGCAATCCAAAAATAAAATAAAATATTAATTTAAAAAATATGAAAAGAAAGCTAACATCCCCTGAATGTTCATTTATACCTGTACTGCACTAAGTACTTCGCAATTAGTCCACCTAATCTTTAGAAAAGTCGATGAAAATGACATCATCACAGGTAATTATACTTTATTTTATTTATTTTTTATTGATTATATATATATATATACTTACACTGGTTTGTACCCCCAAATTTTTCTCACCATCATGTCATCCTATTCCCTCGCTCCCTGATTCTCCTTCCCTTTCTTTTTCTGATGCTTCAGTTCAGTTGTCAGCTTGCTAATTTTAACTTTTTCTTGTTGCTTTCACAACTCTATTTTAGAGCACTTTCTAAATTGGTCAATGTCAAAAAACTAATAAGAGTGCCACGAGATAGGAGTTCAGGTCTCTTTGCTTTCAAAGTATGCTTTATCTTAATATTGCATTGTGTTCCTTGAGTGTACAGCTTTGGTTCTAGAAAAAGGTTTTTCTGCTAAACTAAAATATGCATTCTTACAAACTTCAGAATTCCTTTTAGTCTTTCTTTCTCTCTCTCTCTTTTTTTTTAAGATAAAAAATCCAGATATAAATCTAAGCTTTACTTTGAAGGTGATGAAAGGTCATAGATCCAGGAAGAAACAGAGAAAACTTCATGGATTTTATTGTCTATTTTGAAAATCTGCCATATTACTTAAATTTGGACGATTAAAGGATCATCTCTAGAAGGTGTACATGAAACTATTAACTAGAGTCAGTAAAATAATAGTATATCAATGTGTATTAATTTAGCTACTGATTGCTGCTCTATAGAGATGAAAAACTAGCAACTGTGATGTAGGACAGTTATATTTTGATGAACCTACATTAGAATAGATATTGGAACTAGGAAACCCTTGGGTGTAGATTAAGTAAAAAGGATCTAATTGCTTTGGAACCCTTAACCAACCTGCTCATCAAAAATACTTCCCTTTTCGAGGTCATAATGACACAAATTCTCCTGATAGTATTTTATTCCCGTGAGTTTAGTACTTACTCTTACCTGGATTTTCTATTGAAATACAAATATCCATAAAATTCAGTGGGAATGCATCTAACAGTTTTCATTACTTCCTATAATTAGACATGAAAAATGCAAAAAAAAAAAAAAGAATTGACTGGATAAGTGGTTCTCCAACCCTGTCATTCATTGGCATCATGAGTGCTTAGAGCTCTTGATTCAGTGGAATGGTAGTGAGGTCTAGCAATTGCATTTCTAATAAATTCACTGGTGGTGGTGATGTTACTGGGTTTGAGAACCCTTGAATTAAGGAATGGTCTAGAAAGTGCAATGGGACAAACTAAAGGGGAGTGTTTCACAGCATAACCAAGTCATGTTAGAAAATTCATCACCAGCTTCGTATAAATGAACAAATGATGCTATTCATTCCATTTCTAACACATTTACTTTCTGAAAATTCCTTAATACTTATTTCCGAATAAAATATGTGCACTGAGTGAAAAAAGATAAAAAAAAGGTAATGTCAATATGATATTGGATTCGTAGTTATTTTGTGGTTAAGAATAAGGTTAAATTAAAAAAAAGAAGAATGAGGCAGACTAACAAGGAAAAACACTAGTGATGACGGTGGTGAGGCAGGATGAGCGAAGCTTCCTGACTTGCAACTGTGCACGTTGGTCATGAACAGAGACTTTCAAAGTTGAAGCTTGTAAGAATCCTCTGAGTAGTTTGCTAAAAATACAGATTCCTAGATCGTCTGGACTCACATCCAGAAATCTGCCTTTTAACAAACTTTTTTTGGTTAGTCAGAGTCAGTAGGGTACAAACAGCACCTCTGAGAATCAAAACAAACAAAGTTTACCCGGGAGCGTTGGAGACCAGTTTCAACCCAAGAACCTGCGGGGAACTAGACAAAAACTGAGGTAAAGTGGGAAAGGAGGAAATACATTGCATGGGCCCTGTGGCAACCCAGGGAACACACCTGCATGGGCGGCTGAAAACATTCCAGCGGTGTTGATTTGGTAGTCTCCTTGGTCAAGCGGCTCCCTGCACCCTGCTTCTTTGTCCTCTTTCAGGAAATAGGACATCCTTCCTAAGATGTCCTTGAACATCTTCATGGATCGTCCTGAGAATGGGACCTGTACAAAATAACGAGCTAGCCAATTAATACCAGACTAGTCAATGAGAAACACATGTCCGTTCTCGCCCTTCCTTTGAATTCTGTAACTAAAAGATCCTGTCACACAATAAACCTTGCCGCCTGCCTGCTTTCCCTGTGCAGTTATTCTTGCAGGCTTCAGGTTAGGATTCCCAAGACCCACCCACCCATACTCCCCCATCCCCCCCAACCCTCACCCCCCACCTCCCACCCCCCTACTCCAGACCTCAATCCCCCACCTCCTACTCCCACCACCTCTCCCATTCCCCATCTAGTTTATCATGCACTTCTCATCCCCAGATCTTGGCTTCACTAGAAACCCACAAAACACATTTCATATCCCAAAAAACTGGTGCAAAACAGATGCTGCTTGTTCAAACAAGAAACCATCTTACTATACCTGTCAAAACTTCCTTTCCATAAAAGAGGCTTAGACTTATATTTAAACCCAACAGACCCAAGTTCTAGTCTCACTTTTCAAAAGACGTTCTTATGATTATAGTTCCTTTCAAAGGGGTCACCTGGAAGAATTATTGCAAAGCTACACAAATATTTTGAATGTTATCCCTCAGGGACATGTAGCCTTTTCCTCCAAAGGGCAGATGGGGACTCCACTGGAGAGGGGAAAGACAAAATAAAGTTTGTGTAGCTCTAGTTCTATGTTTTTGCTTTTCCTAAATATGCAATTGTACTCTTATCAGTACCTAAGAAAATCATTCTTATTCTCATCAGTCAACTTTGTTTAATTATTGTTTATCTCCTAATTTATGGGAGTTGAAGAAGGAAACAATTGTATCCATCAAAGTAGTGTATCATGAAATTCCTTGCTTATCCCACTAGTTTCCAAAATGCATCATTCAAAATAAAATCACCTTTAAAGAAAATAAGGAAATAAAAATTTCATCAAATTTCTCTTTACTGAATACCTTTGGATTTTCAAAGATACGAAAATGGGAAAATATGTATTTTTATGAGCACTGAAGGTAGACTTTGAAATGTATCATAACTCATCTTGCTATATATAGCACACATTATATTGGAGTGAAGGTCAAATCAATTCTTCTATGAATGCATGTTCCACTCTAACACCAGGAAAAACGATATACCTCTCTAGATCATTTTTGGTGTGCTTTCTATTATAAGAAAAATAAGTCCTGAAGTATAAGAATTACTTCTCCAAACTCCTTGCAGATTCTTTCAATGAATAAAACCAAAACAGCTTGGAAGGTTTTTAAGGCATTCCAACTGCCCTCATTTTTTCCCATTTCAATTTTATTTTTATATAACCTCATTCTCCCCTCACCTTTTGCCCTTGCCTCATGCTCTCCTCAATCACTCCTGTATTTATCCAGAGTCCAGTAAGTTGATGATCCAGGGCCTATGAATGGGGACCTGAATTCAGGTTTCAATCAGGAGGCATTTCTACAAATTGTTTCTGAAAAGGAACCTAAAGTGTTTTCAATAAAAAGATGATTAATGTGTTTACTACTTTCGTCTAAGTAATAAACCTCATGGATGTAATTTTTTATTATTGATTTAATTTTTATTTTCTTACATTATTCATTTTCCTACAATATTTTATTTCTTCTCTCAGGCATAGCCCCCATAATTCTCCCACCATGGCGCCTGTAACTATCACCATAGTCTTTTATGTTCTTCCCTCCCCTGCTTTGACCCCCTCCACATCACCCCATCCTGCTGTAAGCCTCAGACCACTGATGTATTTTCATTCTCAGAAGAATATTCTTTTTCTAAATGTCCACAATTATGTTTCATATCCATAATACCTGGATTTGTCCTATTCGCTATAGATTCTGTTTTCATTTACATTT
>PVHY01004832.1:0-89138 GCA_004024945.1 Uropsilus gracilis | reverse complement strand
TTAGGGTAATTTAAGATTAGTGAAAAATGTCATTATCACCTAATCAAAACAATTCCGATTTGCCACATTAAAGGCAACTTTATTCCATGCATTATAAAATAGACATAAGCACTTTTTAAAAATTTATTTATATATAAATTTCACATCATTGTAATCCCAGGGATTTACCCCCCCCCCACCCTCCCCACCATTCTCCCCCATACCCCCTTGCCCAAAGTTGTGTGCTTCAGTTTGGCGCTTAGTTTGTTTTGACTTCTCCTCATGACTTTTACTTTTTCCCTATATCCCATATATTAGTGAAACCATATGGTTTCTGTCTTTTCCCATAAGCACTTCTTTAATAATGCATGTATGAGAGTATGTGCATATGTATATACATATAATCTGAGCTTCACTGGGTGAAGATGTATTTCAGGTTATCAAGTCAAAGCATGTGCTCTACTATAACTGGAAGATCTACATGACTCAGTGAGCCAATATTCCCCACAAGACTAATATATAATAAAGTTATGCTCAAGCAAAACAGACAAATGAATTTTTTAACATTATAGGTGGAAAAAATTCATTGATAACATTTCAGATTCTATATTGTAACTAACTTTTGAGTAACTCGTCCATATCTAGTTTCTGTATAATAGCAAAAAAAAAAAAAAAAAAGTGGGTACAATTATCTGGAAACACTATTAAAATAGTCTTTTCTGTCCAACTATCTAACTCTGTAAAACTGAATTTTCCTCATACACTTCAACCACACAATAGACTGAGTGTAAAATCATGTATGGAAATCACCTGTCATGTATTAAATTAGACATTGTGGTGATCTGCAAAAACATACAAACCATGACATATATAGCTTTTTTTCATAAGAAATGCTACTCAGGTTAGTACTTTGTTTTCAAATCAATATAACTATTTTTAAAACTTATGTTTGATATCTATAAGAAATTACCACCGCTATAAAGCCCCCAATATATAAGTTCTTGGAGGCACAATTTGAGAATGTAAAAGTCCTGAGAACAAGTAACAAATAACCATAAAACTTAACAGCTTAAAATTCTATCTGGTATTTCCACACAGTTTCTGGGGCTCAAGAGTGCAAAAGCAGCATGGCAGGAGGGTTCAAGCTCAAGGTCTTTTAGAAGGTGGTTTATCAAAGGCCAGAACAGTCCCTGAACACTTGACACAGTTGGGGTACAAGCTTATTCACCTGGTTGTTGGCAGGAAGCTACACATTTAGAACCAATTATACTATTTCCTTTTTCCTTTCTACCATGTTTTGTTTTTCCTTTCTTGATTTTCTATTGTTCTATTTCACCACAATATTAAATCCAAGTTATTAAAACAACATCAACAATTTCATTACACCTCTGACTACAAGAGTTTAACAGCTCCCTCCTGCTACTCTACTGCAAAGACACAAGGAAACATGTTAACATACTTAAAACACTTAAAAAAATTAAAGAAATATTATCTGTTGCCCATCTATAAAGAAATGAGGCAGAAAATATAAGCATTCAAAAAATACAAAATAAAGAACTAAGTTCGAGGTCTCACATTTCCTGATTTCAAAACTTACTAATAGATACAAAACAATGTGATACTACATAAAGACTGACAACTAGGTCAAGAGAACAAAATTAGAGCGCCTAAAAATAAAAACTCATATACATACATGGGTAATATGTATAATGATCAAAAATCTAAACCTAAAACAATATATTCTTAAAAGAAAATACAGGGAGAAAGCCCACTGACATTGGATAGGCCAATGATTTCTTGAATCTAACACCAAAATCAAAGGCAACAAAAATCAAAGAGATAAACAGGACTGTGTCAAGTTAAAAACTTCTGTGCATCAAATATTTTTTTCATCAACATAGTAGTTATTTATTATTCATATCCACAACTACCTCAAATGTTTTAAATTGTGATTTACAATATTTATATATTTAATCTTCACTTCCATTTCTCAAATGAAAATATAAGATCCTTTGAATTTCAAAAGTAAAAACAGCAGTAAGGCTGTCTTTTGTTTTCTACAACAAACCACTTTCAACCACCTCTAAATTTACTCAATAAGTTGGTTTTCATATAGTCCCTCATGGTGGAGGCTGTTGGAGTCAGGGGAACCAATCAAAAATACAGGATGAAAACTTCCAGCACCATTCCTTGACCTCCTGGATGGAAAAGGCAGGGAATGGAAGGTAAACTAATCACCATTGATTGGGTAATGGTTTAGTCAGAATCATGCCTCTGTGAAGAAGCCTCCATAACAACCCAAAAGTTTGGAGAGATTCCACAGGATCACATGAAGATTTCAGGAGGGCGATGGAGCACGGAAGTTCCACACCCTCTCCCACGTATCTTGCCCTATAACATCTCTCAAATCTGGCTGCTATGGAGTCACATTACTTTATAATAAATCAATAATTTGGTAAGCAGAATGTTTTCTGGAGTTCTCTGCACCACTCCAGTAAATTAATCAAACTGAAGGAAGGCGTTGCAGGGAATCTTCCATTTTTGTAGACTGTAGGCCAGAAACACAAGCAACAATTTGCATTGGTCAGTACTGTTATAAGTGGCAGTGGGTGAGGGTTAAATTGTAGGACCCCTAGCCCATGTTACAGAACTGTCTGATGTGTGGAACACACGCACACTTAGTGTCAGAAGTGAAGTAGTACTGGAAGAGAGAGTAGAAGACACATAGGAATGTTCTCCCGTTGTAACAGGACACAATCTACAGTGAAAAGGTAGCCCTGATGAATGCAAAAGTATTTGTAAATTATGTATTTGTTAAAAGGTAATAACCAAAATCTATAAAAAAACTTCTAGAGCTCCACAACAAAAACAAGCTACCTAACTGAACTATAGTACTAAGGAGGGACAGGCAAAGATGTCTAAGATCCTGATCATTAGGGAAATGCAAATGACATTTCCCTATGCAACCTGACACCCATAAGGATGGCTATTAAAAATACAGAAAAGGGAAGGAAGACAGGAAGGGGAAAAGGGAGGGAGGAAAAAAATGACAAGTTTGGCAAGTATGTGAAGAAATGGTGAATGCTCATGCCTTACTGTTGGAATATGCAAAGGATACAGTCACTAAGGAAAGCATGGTGATAGTGTCAAAATACTGCAAAGAGAATTACCATATGATTCTGCAATTTCACTTCTGGATTATTCCCAAACAAATTAAAAGCAGGGCCTCAAATATTTGTATGCCTATGTATAGCAGCACTATTCAGAATAGGAAGCAACCTAAGTATGAAGGGATAAATAGATGAAGAGATTTTATAATCTATCCACATAACGGACTGCATTCAGTCTTAAAAAGGAAAGACTGAAACATGCTTCAGCACAGATGAACCAGGAGGCTGTAATGCCAAGTGAAATAAGGCAGTGACAAAAGGACAACCACTCTGTGATTCCACTTATGGAACTACCTGGAATGGTAAATTAGTAGAACGTGTTGGGGGAGGAGCAGGAAATGAAGAAGTTGGCATTTCATGTTTCTATAAATTCAGTTTTGCAAGATGAAAGACTTCTAGAGTTTAGTTATATAACACTGTTTATGTTCTTAAAATACTTAAAAAATTAAAGCCACATGCCAATATATAAGTAACAAACAGAAGATTAAATTTTAAAATATATAAAATCAATGCACCCCTAGGTACAGCTTTAAAATTCTCACCTGATTTTCCTGTGTTAATTCATTAATTGAACTTTTAAGTTTCTGTATTTCCTGGACATACACAGCAACTTCCTGGGGGCCTTTGGCAAGTTCATTCCTTAGCTGACTTACTGTAGCCTAAAAAACAAGTTAGAGCAAACTAAAATGACAAAGGAAATAAAGGATCCAAAAGTTTTAAAATTATACAGATTTCTGTCATTCCTGTTGTTAAAATGAAACAAGCTAAAAGCTTTGATTTGGTTCTTTATCCTGCCACTACATATCATTTTTAGCTGAAAATTAGTTTATTTTTTAATTTATCAAAAGAGCATTTCATTTATTTAATAATACAAGAAGAGAAAAGCTGACAACCTACTTTATGTATCTAAATTAAACATCAAACTACACACTTGAAGCTTTGATGGAGGGTAAGTGAAGCATATGCATATATGTGTCAAGTTATATTTCCAAAATTAAATAGTCACATAAATGATGAGCACATAAAATTTGAGAATATATTAGTGGAAAAAAAGAAACACATCTGTGAACTTGAATTTACTGACTTTGAAACTCTCCAGAATCTAAAGAAAATATGTAAGTTATATCCTCATTTTATCCCAATTTTAAAGCATATTCTTTTTTCTATTTTAAAAACATGTTAAATGTAAACATAGAACACACCTTTAACCTTGGAAATCACCTGTTAATGGAACATATTTGTCTAAAGAAGCTACCAAATAAGAGCTCTATTGTATAGTTTCATAAATCTCAATCACTCTATGATCAGATATAATGCTAACTAAACATGAATTTGGCTTAAAGAATTTAAAAAAAATTTTTTTTTGAGACTAGGTCTCACTATTTTTGCCCGTGGAACCACAGGCTCACGTTGCCCGGGGTACCACGGACTCAAGCAATCCCCAGCCTCCGCTTCCCAGGTAGCTGGGATTACAGGCGCACACCACCACACCCAGCTATTTTTTGGGAACTAGGTCTCACTATGTTACCCTGAGCAGGACTCGAACCGCGATCCCTAGCCCCGAGCCGCTTCATAGGCTGAAGCTTACAGGCACGAGCCACCACGCCTGGCTGAATTTTAGTATTTTTAAATGAAAATTAACATCTATTATTAAAATAGTTTGATCACTTAAAATATACTGGAAAGCTAAGAAAGACCTTGGGCAACTAAACTTCCTATATATGAAAACATCAACCATTACAGAGACAAATTACTCCATTTAAGTACGGTTCCTACAAATGGCACTAATGAAAGAACTTTCTATTTCTAATATTGCTGACTGGCTTTACTTTTAACATTCTTAAGTCATTGTCATTGTATATATTCTTTATTAGTAAATAAACTTTTGTAATTAAGAGAATTTTTTTAAAATTTTCTTAATAAATGGGTCAATTTTGATACACTCAAAGTTTATCTGTCATCATGCTTTATAGTTACACATCACACAGGTTGTTTTAATATAATACATAACAACTGATATATGTGTATGATATACTTCAGATAAAAAAATACTCACATATTTATGTATTTTTAACTGTGCTGAAATTACAGTAATATCCTTAATGTTTTTGGTCTTTAACTGATCATGTAACCCTGACATGGATACAAGTACTAGAAGTTTGTATTTCTAACAACTTTAAATTTCAGAATAATTTTCTGTAACACTTGGGATGTTAATAGAAACACCTGGAACAATTTTGCTATTTTAAATTTACCATACTTTAATCATATAGCACAAATGTCAATGAATTACAAAAGAAATATAGTTAATAAAAGTAATTAAATATTGAGTATTTCATTAAAATATAATGATTACATATTAGCATCATAAAACACAGAAAGTCAAATATAATGCAAACAGATCTGAAAACATTGTTTTATTGTACAGCTTTTAGGTACATTCTTATAATTGGTTTTATAAAGTTAATGAAAGAACAGGACATTAGGCATATCAAATATTTGAATCTTTTTCAAAACTACAATTTTCAAAAAGGTAAAAGCAAAAATCTCATATAAAAGATCAGCCTTGTGGCTATCAGAAGTAAAGGATGGCAGTGAGGGCGGGGGGACTGAGAAAGGTGGTCAAGTTACAAGACAGGTAAAGTGCCAGGAGTGTCAAGAGCACCATAATGATGGCACTGATGCTGTGCATTATACAGGAAAACCCTTCAGAAAGTAAATTCTCAAGAGTTCACACCATAAGGAGAATATTTTTTCCTTTTATTCCTTCTTTTCTATTTATTGTACTTACATGAGAAGACTGATGCTCACTGAACCTGCACATACCTACTTAAGGAGACTTCCCCTAATTACCTAAAATTGTCCCTCATTATCAGTTCCAGTACTCCCCATATCCTGCTTTATATTTCTTTATAAACTTATCATTAACTGATTTTGTAGGATGGTTTGGCTTCTCACATATTACTTGGCTTCCACAAAGGAGTATCAGCTTTATGAGAGTAGGCAGTCTTTAGTCACTGTTGTATTTCTCCATATCCAAAATACCTACTTGAGAATCTCTAAGAAGTTAATAGATATTTGTTCCCCTGGAAACATATATCAGAGTCTATAAAATAGTTTGCATTTCTTTAAAGTCATGTTATTCAATTCAGTAGAGAATTTTTATTGAAATCACTTTAAATTATAAAATAAGAAAAAAGTATTTCAAGTAGAATTCCTATTTTTTCTTTAAAAATTTTCTGCTCTTAATAAAAAACCATTTAAAGATGGTTGAAATAATAACAAGATTGCTTAGCTACTTAACCAAATATGAGCTCAACTTTGAAGTTCTGAGATTGCCTTAAAGCACAAAATTGCCATAGGAAAGCAGAGGTGATATATTAAAAGCAATACTATTATCAAAAGCTTTCTAAAAACACATTACCTCAAGTTTAAGCATCTCCATAAGAAAGCAGAAAAAAAAAATAATAAAGTGATGGATGAAAGGTGGGAGACAAGTTGACTAAAGTACACATTGAACACACAATAAAAATGTCCAAACACACTGCTAAGTTTGATCTCTTATGTCAAAGCATACATTTAAAAATCATCAAATACTTTTTAGTCAGTATGCATCAGTATAATCCTCTACATCTTTAATAACATTTTAATTTTTAAAATTTAAATGAACTTATTTCAATATAAAATTATTTAAGTCATTCCCATTAAAGATATCAAATATAAGTTAATTACAACTTTGATATTTTCAATAATGTAGATTTTTAGAAATATTTTAACCTTCAAAGCTTCAATTTCTGATCCATAAAATAGATAACTATGTATGAATTACTTTCAAATGCTTTAGAATGTATATACACATTTACATCTATATATTTGTATGTATCTCTAAAACACCTACACACAAAAATACTATCAATAAATTCATGAGCTATATATTCAGTGAAAGAAACTAATATAAGGATATATTTTATAATGTATATCAAAATACATGTATCTTCAGCCCATACTAGAAATATCAAATAAGCCACTGCATCTTCAGCCTCTTTAAATTCCTTGGTGTTTGTCTGATACTAATATCTTTTAATTTATTAAAGCAGCAACATACATAATTATCTTCTATTAAATTCTTAAAGATCATGATCACACTTAACAAATGTAAATGAATTACTATAAATTAGTAAAACACAAGCCATATATTCAGAGTATGAAAAAATAGATATAAACAAATGAGATGGAGTTTTTTAATAGTAATTATTTTTTCATATGAACATGATATGAAACACAACTTAAAAGTATTTTATATTATACTCAATACAAATAATACAACATACAATATGAAAAACACAGTAAGTACTAGGTAAAGATTAACAGCACAAATTTACTTATAAGGCAATCATCAGACCATCTAAAATTGGAAGACAACTTGATATAGAAGAAAAATATAGGTTTTCATAAGACCTGGGTTCAAATCCTAGCTTTTTTATATTAGGTACATGAACTCAAAAGAATTCATTTAACCTCATTGAACTTCACACCCCTTAAATATAAAACATAGTATTTAACTTATAGGGTTGAAAGAAATAAATAAGATCACATATTTAAACTACTTAGCATAGCAACCAAAACCAAGTGAACTCAAAGAGGAAGTCTGCTTCCAATATAATATTGGATAACACGCTGAACTTTATGCTACTATTTCCTAAAGCTCAGTTTTTTAACATTAACCTGAGGTCTCAATCACTACATATGTATTAATTAACTATACAGACAGCAGGCATTATCCTTTATTTAGTAAAGATATAGTAAACCATTAAATCACCAATTACTCAGCAAGGATAAATCCCTTTGTTTTTAGATTTATGTTTAAATACTTGATAAATTAATGAAAGCTTAATAGAAAAGGGGAAGAATGGATTCCAAGCATCTTTCTTCTCCTTCCCAGATCATCTCTAGACAAAAAGATATCATTGTTTCCTATTATCAGCCCTATTGTCAGGAGGACAATGTAAAAAGACATTAAGTCCATTCCCATTAAATTTTTGTAAGTAGATATAATAGATATAATATTAGATAGATATAGATATAATATTTAGATAGATAGATATAGATATAATATTTTCATCTTATAAAACATCATTTCATTTACATGAGTAAAAATAAAAATTTACAAAAATCCTTTAGTTATTCTTAAATAAAATATTACCCAGAAGTATTATCCCAATATGCATGTAAAGTTAGAGAGTATTGGGCTTCAAAATAGAAATATTCTAAAGTTGTCATTATTGTGATTCAACTATAGTCATTCTATTATTTTTGTTTTGAATTTTCAAAAAATAGTAAGGAAATGTTTTAAACAAAGAATATAAATACAATTTGAGAAATACAAGTATGATTTTCCTCATATGATTTCTGGAAGATAGGCCATTTTGACAAGCAGATTATTTTGAGCTGAAATCAATTCAGGTCATGCAGATTCAAGAGGAACTTACACTATTCCCTTAACTATCTAGAAGAATGCCAGTTGGTATATTACCCATAACTGGGATTATTACCAAAAATAGTTTTCTATCTCAAAAATCTACCCCGATGGCAGGGTAAACATCTAACTGCTCTTAACAGGTGAATTGCCCACTCTTACACCATGTGAGTTCATCTCCTCACTCTTGAAAACCCCAGACCCCTACCCCATTCCTGAACTCTAACAACTGCACCACTGCCTTGCCTTCCTTAGACTCCTGACATTTATGGAGACTCTCCATTTAGACAAAGGTAAATTTGGTTGTTTCTCCTACTGTCTGTCTGATGTTAATTTGACCATCACAAGAAGTACTTCAAGGAGTAAAGAGAACATTTCCCACCTCTCTCTTACTCCTTTTATTCAGTCTCTCTTTGACTACATAGTCCATAGCAGGTATTTTTAATTGGCGTAGAGATAACCTGTGAACTCCCTGAAGGTGTCTGAAAAGGAGAGAAGTTATGTGTTGTTGGCTACAATTAACTTGCGAGAAAGCTGCACCAAAGCTCATAAAAGTTCAAAAATCTGAAGTGGTGAGTGAGCATCATACAGTCTCACATGTTAATTGTGTTAAACTCTGAAACTTTCACACACACACACCCCATTAAGAAATAGGAAGAAGTGAAACAAAGGATAGCGTGAGTTATCTATAATAGTTACACTCCATATTTTATTAATACACTACTGATTATAAAAAAGTAGCCTTTAGGTCACGAGCCTAAGAACTCTATAAAGAAGATTCAAATGTCATTACAAAGGTCCACATCACTTAAGGGAGATTAAAAACTACCAAAAAAAAAAAAAAAAAAAAAAAAAAAAAAAAAAAAAAAAAAAAAAAAAAAAAAAAAAAAAAAAAAAAAAGCAGTCAACAAAATATCTACCTCTATATAGTAAAATAGACCAGAATTTTAAAACAAATGCATTTACTACATATCACTATCATAGTCTGTCACAGGCTCTCATAAATCTATGAGGGATATAAAGGCCAAAGCCATGCTACATGAGAAATGAAAGGAGAAACTGAGAATGTAAAAAACTCAAAGTAAATGTCTTCAAATACATCATGTGGGATAAAAGAACAATATATTCTGCGTAATTCCTGAGAACATTTAAATTACAGGTATACAGGTATTAACTCCATATAACTGCTAATTTATGAAGAATTATGAAAAATTTACCAGAGCTGCAAATTATTTATCAGAGACACTTATAAGGGGTGTCCTAGATAGTGTTAGATGATTTTAAGAACTCTTTCAACAACATAATTCCATAAATAAAAAATAAGCCTAGCAATAAATCTTTCCTAAAAAAAATTTTTTAAACGACACCTGTGATGCAAAAGTAGAAAACAAAATCATACTTCCTTTACCTCTACACCAAAATGAGTTAAACTAACACTTATTGACCAGTCCAGAGTAAATATAATTTACATAACTCTCTACAAACACCATTTACTAAGTAGAATAATATTTTTGTAGAAAATTCCTCCTTAGGTGTTTAGCTACATAAATCAAAATTTAAAAAATAATTAAGTATTATTGACTACATATTGACTATAGAAAAGTATCACTTAAAGCACATTAAAGAGTGACAAATGCCTATCTGATAGTTCACTCAGAAAAGTCTCAAATTCTGGCTTCACTATGAAGTACACAGTAAATGAGTGGAGCTGATTCTCATTCAAGTGCACTGAACTTCCTTACCTCTGAGTTAGCGTAATTTGCTTGTAACTTTTTACACTCATCCTTGAGCTTTTCAGATTCTCTCTCACGTTCCAAGGTCATGTTATCCATTAGTGTTTGGACTTGGACCAGTTCTTTCTTTAGCACAGCAACATCTTCTATACCAGGTCTCTGCAGCTATAAACAACATTTTAGTTAAAAATTATAGTGAAAAACTAAAATAATATACACATTTTTAAAGGTTTCTTTACAAAGAAATCCAAATGTAATAATTTTTAGTGTCAATTATCTAACTCCAAACACTGGACACTGCTATATATCCCCAAACAAACCTCTCCTCTTCCCACTCTCTGACATTTAATAGTATTACTGCCCAGGTACAAAAGAAAAGATTTCAATTATTCTTAGAGCTTTAGCTGCAGGACTGATTTTCCTTCACAGAGAAATTATACCCACTACTCATAACTAACACTTGATAAAAGTTACATTCCTATACTAGGAACTGACAATAAAAATAAAGAAGATAATTAGGGTTTGTTGTAAGGTAAATGTAGCTGATTCACTGGTTGATTTATTCATCTGTTTATTGAATGCTAAATAAAGGCTAGGAGGGAGACCAGGACAGCTCCAAGGTTGTTAACCCTGGAGAGAGTGTTGAAGATACATGGTACCAATAACAGAAATATAATTATGGAGGAAATAAATGACTTGCCATTATACCTGCTGAATCTGAAGTAAAATAAAAGCAAAAACTGCAATTATAGGAATACAAACCAGTCCAACCATTATGGAAAACTGTGTGGAGGACCCTCAAATTACTAAAAATGTAACTACCATTTGATCCAGCAATCCTACTTCTGGGAATCTATCCAAAGGAAACCAAACATTAGTTTAAAAGGAAACCTACACTCCTTTGTTTATTGCAGCACTGTTTACTATAGCTAAACTATGGAAACAACCATCATGTCCAAAAACATACAAACGGATTAGGAAGTTGTCTTATGTGTATACAATGGAATATTACTCAGCAATAAAAAGACAAATTTGATGCATTTGTGATAACATGGTTAAATCTAGAGACATGCTAGCAGAAATAAGCCAGAAAGAAAAATATAAGTACCAGATGGTCTCACTTATACATGAGATATAGGGAAAACAAACAAAAGGACAAGAAAAAGTTAACACTAACAAACTGACAGGAGAACTAAAGCATAAAGCAAGGAAGGGGCATGGAGGGTGAAATCAGGAAAGTGATGAGCACAAGAAATTAAGATGACAGTTAACAGGTAACATACACACATATATACACACACACACATATATGTGTGTAAATGAGTGTGTATGTATAATCAATAAAAAAGAAATTGCAATCAAAAGTACCCTAAAAATAATCAGATTTACAAATCTAAAGTGTAAGGAAAGGTTAAATCAGAGACACCATTATGGAAACTACAAAAAAGCCCATGAAAGGTAATAAATTATATTTCATAAAATTCCATTTTTATTTTAAAATCATGAAGCATATATGCAATTTACCCAAACTATACTTAAATTTTTTTTCTATCATGGTATGTATTCATCTTTAGAAAAGGTACATCTCAATAAACGGTTTTCAAATTACCAGTTCAGTCTTTAGATCTCGAATTACAACTGCCTCTTTGTTTAATTCTTCTGTCAAATATGTCACTTTTTGTTCAGAAGCTTCTCGAAGACTTCGCTCTTCATCATATTTTGACTTCACATCTAATTAATGATAGTTATACAAATAACAGTTAACTCTTGCAAAGGGCACTTTTATACATTCCTGTACTTCACTCTAAATCAAACTCACATTCCCTTAGCCATAAACATTATACCAGTCTTAGGCAAATATTTTTGTCTACATAAATTCTAACATTTTAATATATATTTAATCAAAATAATATTTCACCTAAAAGCAGTTTTAAAAAGAGATAATCAATAGCGTAACAAAATGTTATATATATTAAATTCAAAATGTTATTTAACATTTAAGCACACATCAAAGGAAAACTCTTCTCTAAAATGCAAGAACTCCACAGAGTAAATCAATCCTTTTAAAGGAAAAGATGAGAGGACAAAACAATTTATATAAAAATTTTGTCATCATTAAATTCCATTAATTACCACCTTAAAATGCTTTATTACATTAACACACAATGTTTACCTCCAGAATATTTAATGGCAAAAGGTACTGAGACTGACTTAATTCTGACTAAAAAAAACTAACCCAACTGACCTGCAATTTCAGTGGCAAGTTGGGCTGCCTTTTGTTCAAATAAGTCTTTCATTTGTTTAATATTAAAATTTTCTGTTTGTGCTTCTTCTAGTTGTTGTTCCAAAGACTGTAGTTCTACCAAGAAAAAAAATTATAGTTATTCAAACTTTATATATATATATATTTGCTAATTTTTTATTGATAATCAATACAATAAAGACAATCAACATGAGCCTGTAATCCAAGTGCAAGCAGAATGGAATATTCACACATTTCAAAAAGTAAGCATTTGCTCAAGTGGTAAGTCATAATTTACTGAGTCTATAAAAGAAAAGAAAATTTAGAATCATACCCAAATATTTATTTAAAGATTATTTTGATTTCAGATTTCAGTTCTTTTTCTAAATCCATCTGATCAGAAAGGAATATAGTCTGCTCCTCTGGTAAAATTTTGTAATACCAAATAAAATTACAATTGGTTTAAGATCAAATCTTAGCTAAAATAAATAAGCAACTAGTGACAACTCCGAATACATCACATAAAGCAACTTCAGGAGGAAAATAAATATAAAGACAGTTACAAAGTTTCCAATCACCATTTTATTTTTAAGGCAAAAGAGCCTATCAGTCTTTAATACAGATTTAACTCTCTTTTTTAAGCAACCATATTACTCTAATATTCGAGAAGCTTATTTACAACTTTAGAATATAACAATCTAGGAACACTATGATTATAATTAACTAATTTATGAGGTTCATAGGCAATAAGTACTTAGTCTTGCTATTTTAGAGTAAATTATAATTATAAAACAAATTCACTAACAGGCAGGAGAGAAAAAGGAAAAAAGCATAAGAAAAAGTGGAAAAAGACATCTGTGTTAAGTAAAGTTACCTGCTGATGATTCAGTCACCAATCCATCCGGTTTAGATTCCTCATAAAGTAAGACATAAACAAATGCATTAAGAGGAAAGACAACACTACTATAATTGTCAGTGTTATAAAGTCTCTAAAATGTATGATCTGTCAGGTAAGTGGCAAGATTATGATAAAACTTAAATTTTGGCTGGATCATATTCTTCCAGGACTCGCAAGAGCCACCAAGCAGATGGCCTGAAGATCTAATTATAGTTCAGTGGCTCTAAGGTTCTTTGTGTTAAAACATACAAAATTACTGTGGTCTATAGCAGATAGTACTTTAAGTTCGATAAATTCAGTAATAAGTCAATAAATTATAAAGCTATCACAATTATATATAGGTTATAAGCAAGTGAGTAGGCATGATTCGATATTAAGACATTTGAAATTTTATAGAATTTTAAAAAATACTTTTAAAAGAAGACATTTTTAATTACAGACCATAATCTCTAAACCGGGCACAGTGACGCATGCCTGTAAGCTTCAGTCTATGAAGCAGCTAGGGGTGGGGATCACAGTTTGAGTCCTGCTCAGGGCAACATAGCAAGACCTAGTCCCAAAAAAATAGCCGGGCATGGTGCTGCATGCCTGTAATCCCAGCTACCTGGGAAGTTGAGGTTGGGGATTGCTTGAGTCCGTGGTACCCCCAGCAGCATGAGCCTACGGTTCCATGGGCAAAAAATAGCAAGACTCACTCTCAAAAAAAAAAAAAAAAAAATAGCCATAATCTCTAATAGAGGAAGAAATAAAGAACATATTCCAAAGTATAATTTATTACATGTATTAGGAATAATATAACATGCTGCCTACTCATTAGTTCTATATTCTAAAGAATTACAAATATCAGGCCGGGCATGGTGGCGCATGCCTATAAGTGGCAGTCTAGGAAGCCGCAGCCAGAACCGGGGATCTCCTTTTGAGTCCAGCTTGGGACAACGTCGGGAAACCTACTTCCAAAAAATAGCTGGGCGTGGTGGCATGCGCCTGTAATCCAGCTGAGGCTGGGGACTGCTTGAGACCGTGGTACCCCGGGCAACGTGAGGTTGCGGTTCCACGGGCAAAAATAAATAGCAAGACCTATTCTCAAAAAAAAAAAAAAAAAAAAAAGAATTACAAATATCTGAAAAAGTTTAGCAAGGCATCTCATATTATATCTGATCTTAAGTCTTACTGCACATTGGATTTAGACATATTAACTAGTAAAATCATCAATATTTAGAATACACTTCCCCCAATGGTAAATTACCTACCAAAGGCAACTTATACCTTGCATTACAAAGAATTTGATTTATTAAGTGTGACAGTCATCTCAAATGTAATAAATAATGTCTCTTTTCAAGGAGAGAAAATAATACAGCCCACGTTTTGTTACTAATGGCATTTATGTATTAAACTACTAAAAACCTCTTTAACACATCCTCACTTATAAGAGCTGAGTAGCAATAATACTGATATCTTGCATTTATTTTTTCTTTTCCATCCAAGTGAGTTTTTAATGAAAAAACAAAAAGACTGACCAAGAGGCCCAGTGTATTAATAGAATGACTGTTGAAGGGTATTCATTTTCCTCTTACAAGTAAAATTATATACAGACTTGTAAAATCTATTTTATTATTCTTTGTGTATATGAACTTTAGTACTAAAGTTCATATAATTTTAATATAAAAAGTGTAACTGGTCACAATTATTCAACAAATACATTAAACCATAAACTCTAAGATAACACATGAATCTCACTCATTGATGGCCATTTTTTACAGCACTGAGATATTTTGTGTGTTTTTATCTATTTATATTCTTAGGTAAAGTCACACAGAACATGTGTGTGGCAGTGTGTACACATATAAATATTTTATGGTTTTTATAGTCTAATATAGTTAGATTTTAAACTACAACGGCTTCCAACAATTTTCCTATATTCACTATCTTCACTAAATAAACTATTTATAATAAACATTTATAATAATTTTCCCTACTGATAGGTAGTTTAGTGATTTCCAGTTGTCACAAACACAAATGCTTTGAATTCAGAGTTACACATTATTTGAACTTACACTATTTAACCATTTAGATACATTGTCAGAAAATTAGATCAATAGTCAGGTATAAAAAAAAAACTCAGAGGTAAATAACTTTTAATGTAGCATACTTAAGAAGCTACATCTTAGCTTTCCACACATTTTTCGTGTTAATTTGAATTACAATGGATATATATTATATGCTACTGAAAACAAATTAGGAAGTTATTTATAAGATATTACATTTAATTTCCAACAATAAAACAACTAGCAAACACACTTTGAATATTTAAAAGCAATTACTTGCTGCTGCATTCCTTGAAATTTTTCTAATTCTTTCTTTAATTCTTCTGAGTACCATTTTTCTTCCTAAGGAAAAAACTTTAGTTAGTTTTTCTTAATTTATTATCAAAACACTGAAAATAAACAAGTATAATCATTTATAACATTACCTTTAGTGAAGCCTGTAGGTCTTGAATCTCTTGCCTAAGTAGTGTTATATCATCTCTAAATAAATATGGGAGAAAAGGAAATTAATGGTTTTCTTTAATGATTCAGTTATAACAAATCATTGCTACTATTAATATTCTATTTCTCACAATTCTTAAAAAAGCACTATTATAAGTTGTTTATGTAGTGACTTACATATAAACCTCAGAAAAATAATTTTATTTCTAGAGCTCACTGTTTATAAATGGAAAAACACTGGATCATGGAGATGATAATATAATTGATTGTCAATTGCCTGAGCCACAGCAAGTACCTCAGCAAAAAGATGCATCAGTGGCTTCCTATTACAGTTACACAAAACCTAACTCCGTAACTGAAAATATCTCACTATCTAGCTTCTGCCTAATCACTCTCCCCCCTCATTCACTTAGCTCTAGTGACACTGGCTACTTTCTGTTCCTTGAGTATCACATACTTGCTCCTGTCATAAACCTCAGACTCTGTTCTCCTCAGACTGTCAAAGAACAATGAGCTGAAGACCATGCTAGGCCCCTAGTGCAGGAGAGCGATCCCATGATAAAAGATACTTGAAACTATCCTAGAAGTGAGAGCAACTGTCCCTGTTGGACCATCAAGAACAGAAAGACAGTCTCTCCTTGCCCCAAGCCGCTTCCAACGGCTGCCGTGGTAGAAGACACAAGAAGTAAAATGAGTGGATTACAAATAGTCAAATGAATGTATTATAAAAGGAATAAAAAATGATTAGTTTGAGTAACAGGGAAAACCAAGAACATACCAGCACAAGGGTAAACGATAATGGGACACAGTGATGGAAGCATTGTTTTCTAGGATAGAAGCAGAGATAGAGAATAAACAGTCAACTTTATCTGTGAAATAGGATTAGTATCAGAAAAGGAAATAGCCAAGAAAGAAAAATGTACAAGATGGAGAAAAGAGTTCTCTATGTTTTGTAGCCATTTATATGCAAAGAACTAATTCTTTTTCAACAGTTGTTACCTATGCCAGATTCCTAAGTTGCTCTTTCAAAGGAGGGAAGTTAATAACATAAACAAGAGCAACAGGCTATTATCAGTTCTATGATAGTAATAAAAACAAATTAAGAAAATAAATCCAAAGAGTTCTCAACACAAGGGAAAATTTTTTTTTCATGTGTCTATATGAGATGATAGTACTATTGCAGTAATCAAGGGGATTACAAGGGGGAAAAATTCTGACCATTTGTTCCCATTTTCCATATTCCACACATACATAAAACCATGTGATATTTTCTTATCTTTTTTCTATTATTTTTATTTTATTGTGTCTATATGAGATGATGGTACTATTGTGGCAATCATATACCAGTAAATCAAACTATCATGCTGTATATGTTAAAATTATACAGTGATCAACAGCAATAAAACTGGGTTAAAATTTAAGGAAGAGACACTTCCTTAGAGGAGGGCATCATGAGGAGATAAATGTTGACATAAAGTCCTTAATCCCTGAATGCAAAAGAAAAGTATGTAATGGACCTTAAAATGCTTTTTTTCTTTTTGTGAAATTCTTACTCATTTTTATTTTGTTCTCTGTGTGTGTGTGTGAATTATATAATCTGATCTGGAGAAACCAAATGACAACTGTAGTACACTTCATCTCTGTATGTGTGAAATTGTATGTTTTCAGTTTTCCCCACTATTTATTAATCTTTGACAATATAACTGAATGATTCATGTTAAGTTAAATGAAATTCCAAGGATGATAAAGGAAAATAATTCCAATTCAACCTCTAATTGGGTAGGTTCAATTACTCCAATTAATCTTTTTAAAGTGACATGGTAAAAAAGAAACCCTCTTACACTGCTGGTGGGAATGTAAACTGGTCCAGTGACTATGGATAGCTGTGTGGAGGTTCTCAAAATGGATCTACAATATGACCAGCTATTCTCCTCAAAATCTACCCAAAGGACACAAAAACAGTAATTCAAGGTAAACTTGAACTCCCATGTTTACTGCGACAATATACACAAAAGCCAAGATTAGGAAACAACTGAAATGCCTCAGAACAGACAGGTGGATCAAGAAGATGTGGTCTAGCCAGGTGTGGTGGCACATGCCTATAATCCCAGCTATTTGGGAGGCAGAGGCTAGGAATCACTGCCCATGGGTTTGGAACTAACTACCCTAGGCAACATAGCAAGACCTAGCCTCAAAAAAATAAATAAATAAAATAAGCCAGGCGGCCAGACGTGGTAGCACACGCCTGTAATGCCAGCTACCTGGGAGGCTGAAGCTAGGGATCACTTGAGCTGGTGGGTTCAGGACTATCCTGGGCAACATAGTAAGACCTAGTCTCTAAAAACATACATACATACATAAAATAAATTTTTTTTAAATGAAAAAAAGAAAAGATGTAGTCTAGCTATACAGTGGAATACTACCCAGCAACCAAACAAGATAAATTCATGACATTTCCAGCACCATGACTGGAGCTGGAAGGGATTATGCTAAGTGAAATATGTCAGAAGGAAAAAGTTAAATATCACATGGTTTTACTTATTTCTGGAATATGGAAAATGGAAACAAATGGTCAGAAAAAAGAGAAAGCTTGAAAGCTGACCAGAGCTGAGATATCCAGGAGGGGAGGAGGTGGGCTGAAAACAGGCAGGAAGAATACACGGAGCTGTGGCAATGTGGCAATGGAGCACAGAGACTTTAGTGGCAGGAGAACTATGCAGACTACACCTAGAAGAGAAGTCAAATACTTCTCCTAGTAGTTCCAAAATGTGAATGATGCAATAAGAAAACCACCTTTCACCTATAATCCCAGCTACCTGGGAAGCTAAGGCTGGGGAATGCTTGAGTCCGTGATACTCCAGGCAACAAGAGCCTGTGATTCCACAGGCAAAAATAGCAAGATCTAGTCTCAAAAAAAAAAAAAAAAAAAAAAAAAAAAAAAAAAAAAAAAAAAAAAAAAAAAAAAAAAAAAAAAAAAAAAAAAAAAAAAAAAAAAAAAAAAAAAAAAAAAAAAAAAAAAAAAAAAAAAAAAAGCACCTTTTTAAAAAAACTAAAAAAAAATTTTAAAAGATAAATTAGATAAATAAAAATAATAAGCATGAAAGTGCTACTTCAACAAGTTTGCAATGATCATTTGCCCATAAAAGAAAAATTTAAAATGCATAACATATAAAAATAGCCTATGTAAAAGAAAGTGCAGGCATCATTTCTGGATTTAGTAATTGGATACAAAGATAACACTGCCATTCACCAGACAAACAGCAGGAGAAAAGGAGCAGGTTTAGAAGTGAATATAATGAACCCTGTTTTCAAAACGGCCTTTAGAACATCTAAGATAAGTCACTTAATATGTAAGGTAGGAGGTAATTCTAGGTTAGAGACCTAGTTTAAGAGTAAGTCATAGGTGTGGACACTCCTCAGACAGATTACAAGGAAGAGAAGCACACAGAAAGATAACGATCACATGGTGATAATGTCGCAAAAAAAAAAAAAAAACACTTAAAAACAGAAAAATTTAGCAGCACTAAATTTTGCAGAGATTATGGTAGACAGTCCGTCCAAAGATGGCTGATATTCAAGTTCTTCCCTCCACTGGAAGAGTTTGTTTCTTGGCCTCTTAAATCTGAGCTGGCCTCTAGATTGCTGAGGAGGCCTGTGGCTACTATGCCAATCCAGTATGACAAAATGACACTCTGACACTTTAAAATCCAGGACTTAAGACTGGAAATGTCTACTTCTTCCTTTTCAGAACACTCTTTCTCAGAGCCCAGCTACTGGTCTGTGAATAAGTCTGCGCAGCCACGCCATACACTTATACAAAAGAAAAGTGAGGATCCCGGCACGTAACCCCAGCTGAACTCCAGTTAGTGCCAACACCAACTCCAGTCACGAATATGAGGCAGTCTAAGGCCATACCACCCTGAACGCGCCAGATCTCGTCTGATCTCAGAAGCTAAGCAGGGTCGGGCCTGGTTAGTACTTGGATGGGAGACGAATATGAGGCAGTACTGGACATTCTGGCCTTCCCATCATGTCAGTCTACACCAGTTAAAACAGAAGAACCATCCAAAGTATGATGAGAAATATTAAATTTATCAATCTAAAGCTCTAAGTCAAGGTCAATCAAGCATAAGAACCAAAAGTTATCTAGGGTATATTGTGGCTTTGAAGGAGCCATTTAGAAGAATGTTAGGTTACAAACCCAGCTTCTGAACGTGAAGTTAGAAACCAACAAGGGTTGACTGTGGATGTTTTCATCTTGAAAGCCTAACACACTGCTGGAAAAGTAACTTTGTTAAGGTGACACTAAATATAAAAACATTTAAAATGTGACTTAGCAAGTACTATTTTGTGTCTTTCGTAAAGACAAAAGAATAATACTCAATGGTAAATATTCACCTGAAAATACTGTAGTCAGGTGAAAAGGAAAGTTCACACTTTCCAAAAGCACTGGCTTTTCTCACATATTTTAACAACCACACTCTATAGTTTTATATTATCTATAAACCACAGTTATATGGTCATTGTATTTTTGTTTTATGTTACAGTATATAAAACAAGAAACTTTTTTCTTTTTAAAGAATAACATGAAAAATATTTTGCAAGCAAAATGAACTCGTTTTCTTTCCTATTAGGGATAAAAGAGTTCCCACCAATAGCAAGAAAAAAATGTTAATTACATTATTCTCATTTAATTCTTAATGGTCAGGTAAAGTTGCCATGAAGTAGAATATATATGTGCTCACTGCTGAGTTGGTAATTGTGAAAGAATTTTTTAAATTATTATTAGTTTTTAATTCATAGTTAAATTCATTGTTTTTATAACACTACAAAACCTCTAAACATAAAATTCTTTATTAAACAGATTATGCTAAATACAATTTAACCTTGTTTTAGTAACTCACAATCTCCACTAAAAACATAACCTCTGTAGAAGCTGGTAGCAGTGGCTGCTCAAGAATAAAATAGTTTATAAAACCAAAAGAGAAAGACCATGATGCATGTGGACAGATTTAAATTAAATAACATAACACAACTGATGTCACAAATTATCCATGACTCAATAATGACAACACAAATATTCACAGCACATCACACGTAGAGTTATTATGCATCGTACCGCTTCATAGCAAGATTAGCCTCTCCGCCGTGACTTGACTCATTACCAGTGTCATGAACTGCCTCATAGTGCTTGAAAAGTTCATCAGCAGATCCAAGAGATTTCATACACTGGGGACATATGAAACCCTATAGAAAGATACAGAGGAAGGTTTCAAAATAGTATTAATATTGCAAAATAATATGTATATTAAGAAATAGTCAAATATCGCCACATCAATGGTATCATTAAGTAAATTATACTGATGGTGTTAAGATAAAATTCTAGTATTGTATCTACATCACAGACTATCATGGTAGAAGTCTACAAAATACACAGAAAACCCTTTGGACCATCTTTTTGGTTGAATAAATTAAGTCTAGAGTATTAAACTCTAATCTTAGAAGTTAGTTCTAATCTAGAAAACTAGTTGAAAAGATTTAGAATAATATCCTCCCCCATCCCCTAATATTCTCATTTGTAAGACAGCATTCTTCTGTAATCTTTTTCAGAGGAAAGAGAACAAAGGTGAAGAACATGAAGCATTCTGTTCACTGAGGAAAAAGGGAAGAGAGCAAATAAGCCATAATTACCACAATGGATATACAAGGGCTAAGAAGTATTCTAGTAATAAGCTTCCTTGGTAGCCTAAGATTAACACCACAAAAGTCTAAAATTAATGCAGAGTTCCATACAGTATTATAAACACAATCCCAAAACTATTACATGGTATGGTATACATGGTATGGTATGTATACCATAACTATTCCCCCAATGACCAATTCAATCTGGTCTCTGGACACTTCTCACTGTATTACGTACACATTTCAACAATACTAAAATAATATTTCTACAAACACACCATGGTATTTCCACTTTCCTGTCTGCATAAATCACTTTTTTCTCTAGTATCATCCTCATTAGATTGTCATGTATCTACATTCAATATACCTGTGTATACCCACAATATACCTGTATCTTTCTAATGATTGCAGTAGTATTTTGAATATACTATGAATTTTCTGTATCCTATATTTATTTAATAAAATATAAATGAACCTGACAGTATAAGATTTGGTGAAAAACATAACATTAACAGTTTGCAGATTATAAAGCCCTTTGATACAGCTAAACATTATGTACACTGAACATATAAAAATTTAAAAATAAACTGAAACTCTACTCCATCACTGAATGCTATACAAAAGGCACATCCTCACTTAGTAATTATGTGCATTACATAAAAGAAGAAAAACTCAGCAAGTATCAGGGATACAGATATGCAACCAAAAAAAAAATCACTGGACAAAGTCATAACACAAATACAAATACCAAAAGAACTACAGGAACATGGGAGATGAGATATCCAGCTCTGCCTATGACAGCAGTTAGTGCTGTACAAATAAACAAATACATACCTAGTATATGTGACACAGATTCTGCACTAAAGAATGAGTAGGAGATTACTTGTCAGAGAGAAAAGAAAGGCATTGAGAGTAAATGCAGAAGCATGAACCACTGCGTAAAAAGAGAATCACAACCATACTGCATAACAGGGTGATATTCTGATCAGAGGCAGAATAAAGAGCTTGACAGGAGAATAAATGCAATGACTCCCTATGAAACTCCTGAAATGAGCGAACAAGGAAGTACTGAGGATGTGCCAAAGGACAGAGAATTAATGCCATTAGGCCGTAAAGATATTCGGCACTCAGTGTTATTACCTGAATGAAAGCTCCCAGGCTGTGTGTTAATCTAGCTGATGTCCCACTCTTTCCTTCAAACCATCTATAACCTATCATTATATTTCATAATTACTCTATTTTATGCTAATTTGACATCCTATAACTTGTGTCCAATAATTGTTGTACACACTAGTCAACTTGCCTTGAGTGCGACAGCATATGATCCTCATAATATTTAGTCCATCGCTCTCTTCCATGTCTCAGCTTCCACTAGTAACTAGAAGTCAAACTACAGTATTCCACAGAAAATCCATATCAAAGTTATACTATTTAACCATCGCAGCTTCAGCTTTTTGACTGCTGACTCTACTTCATGTTTTGGCTCAGATACCAAAAATCCAGAATGCTACCAACCACGTTTAGGTCTGCCATAACTTTTTAAGGCTTCTAAATATTACCACATTAATACTCAAGAGGGAACTGATTTACCCCTAAAGAAGAATTTTAAAAATTCAATGATATACATTTAATTATAGGAATAGTTCACCAAAGTGAATTCTCCATGTGATTAGAGTTTGCATGTGAAATAAAACTTGAATTTAGGGACATTTTTAATAAAAATAAATCTTTCAAAAGTATATACATAGTTCCTTGTTTTCTTAAATAGATATTAAACCCTCTGTTTGATGTCTTACAGGCATAAGTAGTAATCATCAAATGGATGTCTTCCATTCCATTAAATTTTGCAAGCCTCTCCGACTACTGTAACCACACTATAGAGTTTTTCCTACATTCAGCTTTGTCTTTCAATAAACACTTCTAAAAACTTCCTGAACACACTGCTAGCAATGTTAGCAGTATGGCTGAGAAGGGCAGATTAAAGGGAACATTTACTAAAAATACATCATTTACTTAAAATAAATGTAAAATAAGATCCAAATAAGCAACTAAAGGGCATCATATGAATTGAATGCATGATCTTCTTAGTACATGAGCTTTGTGATTCTGAATGTTAAAGACTAATTTTGGATATTAAAGACTCCTCCCTTTTCCCTAAACTATCATCAAGCAGACTGAAGTTGATAAATGAACAATTTTTAACACAAGGATTGTTAGCAAACAAACGGTAAAAATAACTGCTGATTTTCCTTAATCATTTCAAACTTTTCATTGAATTCCAATAAAACCACAGACAGTTTAGATTAAAATAATAAATTCCTCATTCTTGATTTCCATTATCTCTAATCCTGTCTCAGCTAAGGTCCACCACAGTTAAGAATTTAACCTGACACTTATGGTATCCTTGTTGTACCAAGTATCCTTTCAGTTACAAGGATTTTCCTATTTAAGTGACAGGTAAATACAGCTGTCGCTTTTGATAACAGCTAACCCGTAATTAAGAAAAGCTGACCCACAAGTTTTAGAAGACAACAGGTAAACCCTAAGCAGAGTTCCAAGATTCTTTGATGCCTCCATCCTGTGTTAACTGCTCCAGCTAGTATAACTGGTATCCTCCCATAAGCAGGCACTTTTCCCATCACCCTGAAAAATGTCTGATTTAACTGCTCACCAGTTCAGTTTTTCAGGAGATTCCCCACAAGACAAATTCATCATTGAACCATTTTTTGCAAATATTCATTAGACACCTTTCCTGGGGTAAAAATCATGGTTTACATGTCTTATTTAACAGTTTATTCTTTACATCTATACCAAAATATCTAGCACATTATAGGTACTCTAATAATATGTTAAACAAGATGAATGTTTGGTTGTATTGTTTTGAAGTATGATAATAAAGTGAAGCATGACAGACTGAAGTCTGTTGAAGCTCAGTAACCTAAGAAATACAGTCAGGGGTCTAGATAAACAACCCATGACTGACTGACTCAATTTACACATCTGCAGCCCAGTTTCTCCTTGAATCTTCCTCAGTCTGTCTTTGCCACATCAGGCATTGTACGACCACCCATGACAGCCCACCCTGAATACCAGGACATGCAAAGTGTACATAAACCCTTGACTCCCTGTGAAGGGCACTCAGCCTGGAGATGTTAATCTGCTGAGTCAGCACTGGAGCACTGGTGCTAGTAAACCTGCTCTTTGCCAGCCTGGGGGCCCTAGTTTCCTGAGTGTCTCAGCCAAGTATCATCCTTGTACCCTGACTGCCTGCTTACACTTTTCTTACATTCTCGTAATTGTCTTCTTACATACTTACCTCACAAAAAGAAGTTTATTTTGTCTTTCATAGTGTAAAGACTTGAAAAAGAATTTTAAAATACTACATTCTGCATTTTTTATTCTACTGTAGTGATTTTCAAAAGGACATATATCATGATCTTAAATTTTTTTAAACCTAAAAGTGGGTGGCTGCTCCCCCTCACTGGCCCTAACTTAGGTATGTATGTGCCAGCACAAACTACTGAAACATATGTAAGCGAGGTATTATTAATGAAGAATGTCTTTCATTCTGTCACCTCACTCAGGTATGAGTCAGACTGAGAGTGGTAAATATAGATTCTAACACTATATATTTCCCCACACAGAGACAGTAGCAATTCAGATGCAAAGTCCTTCTATGTGAAAGTAAAGCATTTTAACTTAAAACATTTTAATGCATTTTAAAAAATTAAAACAACAAAGATATAATTGACAAATGTTAAAATATTTCACTTTACAGTCCACATCTCAGGGCAAAGTTCATGCAAAAATATTAACTTAAACGTTTATACTCATTTACAAATTCACAAAAAGGTGCCAATAGCAAAAGAAACCAAGCTGATACCCAAAGCCTTTCTTCCTGATTGAACCCATTTTAAAGCATGCATAATTAAAGTAATCCATATTCCTTTGCAGCATAAAGAGTTAAGCAGCACCAAGGCAAGGAAAAACAAAGCTATTTTGAGCAACCCATAACCAAGCTGCTAAAACAAAATATACAAGACCCACAGTAACACTGGAGTCATTAAGAAGTTCCTGTCCTCTGGTTTCATTTTCAGCGTGCACTTTCTGGTAATGCTCCGACAAATCAATAGCAGTTATACATCTTTTCATACATAATGGACAGATGAAACCCTGTGAAATAACAACTTTTAGGAGAATATCCATGGAAAAAATTTACAAAACAAAATGAAGATGATAAAAATAGACATAACAGGAAAACAATTAGTAGATTTCTTTTTAGTAATGGAAATGGATTTTCAAGTAGTAACTATACAAACTGTGAAAGAGCTAACCAAAGTGAGGCCTTAAAAAATAATTCCCATCTTTATGCTATAAAGTACCTTTGGTTCAATTATATTATAGTCATCACCTGTTTTGCTTGGGATATTATTCTTTCTGTTTGTAATACTTTGTCCTTATACCTCTGAACACTATTATTAGCAAATCAGTTTTTACTTTTGATCAAGAATCAAATTGACAGGTGTAACAAATACCTTTATGTGATATAAAGTTCTTATAAACTGCTTAAAAAGCAATTTTCAGTCCACCATTTTCCACTGGTGAGATCCCATTATATCCCATGCCCATAATTCCCAGACCCATGCTTTTAATTTTCTTAGTCAAATAAAAGCATTTTAAAACTATCTCCCAAATTCCCTACATCAAACTATATATTTTTTTAATGTAGACTGTTATTCTGATCTGCGGTCTGAGTTTCATCTGACAGGAACAATAGAAGGACAAGAGAATATAAGGATTGAGAGCACCAGGGGGAAAGTAAATAAAATGGAGACAGTAAGTTATAACACCACGAGTTTGGTGTCAAAAAATACATATATGGATTTGAGTCTAACAATGCTTACTCTATGATCTTTAGGAAATCTATTTGCTAAATGTCAGGGTTTAATTCTATGAAATGGGTTCAAAATTAGCACTGACTCTTCTACAGTTATTGTTTTGGATATAAAATGCTTAGTAGAGTGCCTTGGACATTGTAAGTGTTCAACGTTACTGTTAAAAGCTGTATGGTTAGAGAGCATGGAAATGAAGTCAGGAAAGGCTGAGAAACTAGAAGATGGAAATTAAAAACCTGAAATACTCAGAAAGGCTCGAAATAGCAAAAACAGGAGGAAGTTAAGATCTTCAGATAGGGTGGCTACAGTAAGGAATGGGCAGATACAGTTTTAATAGTTCTGGTGCAATTCTCCTGCCTGATTATAAGATGGAATGTACTGCCACTGGTCTGGTAGCTAGGAAAAAAGAGCAGGGACCTTTGGCATTGGTAACATTAAGCAACTGGGAAGCCAGGATATTCACTTAGTCACTAAAATCACTTAGTAACAAGGAAGAAGAAAAAGGTCCTGAAGTAAAACACCAAGGCAGGGTAGCGGTTAGGGGTTAGGCTTGGGCATAAAAGTGGGATTCCTATCATTCTCAGTCATTTGCATGACCTTCAATTCCCTCATCTGTTAGAGAGATAACAAACACCTACTTCATGTGAGTCTCCATGAGAATTAAATGAGATAATCATGTGAAGTACTTATCACAGCACCTGGTACAAAGAAAACATCCAACAAACGTTGACTATCACTATCCTAAGAGGAGATGAGCCAGGAGAGGAAAATGGGGAACATGCTCTCATTAAGATGCTGTGCTAAGAACCCGATGGTAAAATAAGGCAAAGTCCCCAGCCTCCAGAAGAAATTCGAAAACTTCTTGAAAATGTTACAAAGGGGAATAATTACATTTTATATCCCACTAACTGGAAAATCCTATCAGAACTACCTTCAAAGTAGATTTAAACACTCAGGGCCTCCACTGTTACTACCCTGATCCAAGCCACCCTCCACTGTACCTGGATCACTACACAACCTGCTAACAGTTTTCTTCTATCTTTACCTTCCGTCCGAGTGTTCTATAAAAATGCTTACAAACCTGTCACTTTCTGCTCAAAACTTTCCAATGGCTTCCTGCTTCAATAAGAATGAAACTCAAACCCCTCGATAGCAGCCTGTAAGATCCTCCGTGAATGAGGGGGCCTGAATATCTCCTTGAGTCTCCCGTGGCTCTCCATGCTGGAGTCATGGAGCCACCCTAGTCTCCTGGCTGCTTTTTCAACATGCCAGGCATGCTCCACCTAAGAGACTTCCCACTTGCTCCACATGCCTGGAACAAGTTTGTTTCAGATATCCCATGACTCATTTCCTCACTTCTTTCAGTTCTTTGAGCTGTCCCCTTTCTCAGAGAAGTCTTTCCTAGCAGTCCTATTTGAAGTTGCAGTCATCTAAAACACTTCCTACCACCCTTTCCCTGCTTGTTCTCAGTAACATCAATATTTTAGTATATTTTGGGTTTTGCTTGCTTCTCCCACTAGAATGTAAGCTCCATCAGAATACAGATTATTTTACTCACTGTCATATTTCCAGTATCCAGAATATTTAATAAATAAATCTATCTCAAAATAATCATCCAAGAGAATTGGGAATCTGATTCCACAGAAGCACAAAGAGTTGCATCATCTGCCCCATTTATGAATTAAGGAAAGTTTATGGAAAAAAATCATCTGTGATAAGACCTGAAGGATAAACATATGTAAAGAGACTAAAAAGTAAAAGCAAGAATAACAGAGAGAGAGATCAGCATATGTAAAGACCCAGGATTAGAGAAACCTTGACAAACTTTCAGAGCATGTTGTTACACATGAATAAAGAACAATGGGAGATCGAAAAGAAATGAGCCAATACAAATAAGCAGAAAACATCACAAAAATTAAATACAAAAAATAAAAACATTCTAGAAAAAGCTAAATTATTGAGACCTTATTCTAAGGACAATTGGAAGGTATTAACCTGGATTTTAATCAAGAAAAGTAGTAGTCTGTGAAATAACAGAAACCTAGAGATCCTGGATAGAGAACCTATGATTATATCCAGTTTAATGTCAAGAGCAATAAAACTGATTTATTAAGGAAAAAACCCTATTACAACCCATAAAAACTAAACTTGAGGAAAAAAAAAAAAAAAACCTGAAAGAAATCTCAATGCAGAACTGTGAAATATGCCTGAAGAAGAATTTAAGATAACAGCTGTACTAATGCTTGCTGAATTAAGAAAAACAATGCATGATATAAAACCGGAACACAATAAAAATAAAATAAAATAAAATTGCCACAACTAGAAAAAACAGAGTAAGATATTCTATACCTTAATTTAAAAATACAAAAAAAGGTCTCAAAAGTAGACAAATGCAAATAATGGAGAGAATTAATGAGCTTGGAAGCACAGTAATGGAGAACACACAAACAGAACAGCAAGGGGGGGAAGAAGGTAAAAGTTCTTTGGGATAAACAAAAGAGAATAATAGCATCACTGAGGTTTCAGAGAAAAAGAATGGCATAGAAAAAACTATTTAAAGATATAATTACTAAAAACTATCTCAATCTGAAAACTGAACCAGATGTCTTGAAGCAAGAGACCAAAAGAGTTGCAAACAAAATAGCAGAGCAACTCATCCAAGATATTAGAAAAAACAAAAAACATGCTCAAAATCCATGGCAAGGACAGAAAGAAGTATAATCTCTAAAAGAATACCAACTGGATTATCATTATCAGCAGACTTTTCAGTAGAAAAATTAGAAGCAAGAGAAAAATGGCAAGAAGCAACAAATTCTGAAAAAAAGATTTTCACATTAGAATATTTTATCCTGCAAGTCTATCACTCAAGAAAGAATAAAGGGTAAGAACTTCCAATGAAAAGCAAAAATTAAAAGACTTTATCAATAAATTATTTAATAAAAAAATAAATTCAAAAAAAAAGACTAAAACAGATTAAAGAATTATTATAAAGCAGCAAACAGAATAAACAAACAAATAATGGTAACAAACACCTAAATTATACAACACAGAAGAGGAGAGTAAAAATGTCCCCCAAAAGAACAAGTCTGAGATCAGGCCAGCCCTGGGTGACAAAAATAGTCTATTATGTACTAACTTCAACAGAAACATCAAACAAAAATCGGTAGAAGCAACACACAAGACAAGGAAATAGGATTAAAAGAAAATATAAACAGAAGATGTCAAACACGAAGACAAGTTTTAAATAACAAAATGGAAATAAGCACTTAAGTCCCGAATTAACTTAAATGTAAATTACTTGAACGCTTCAATTAAATGGTACATATATAATATGCTTAGAGTTCAAAACAAAGTCTACCCAAGAACATGAGACCATCAGCAAACAAAATTACATGTTCTACCATGTTTACTGTAGCATTAATGGCAACAGTCAAGAAATGGAAACACCCTAAGTGCCCGCTGATAGAGGACTGGACCAAGATGCAGTAAGCAAACAATGAACACTATCCAGTCATATGGAAAGATAAATGTTGCCATTGACAGCAGAATGGAAGGAATACATGGGAATTAAGAGCAGCAAAGCAGGTCAGGATGAAAAAAATAAATAAATAAATAAACACCGGGCCTTTGTAAAGGAGATGATTCCACAAAACAAAATTCCTGTTAAAAACTAGTGGATACTAAGAACCACAGTGAGGTCCCTGAAGCTAAGAGGAAGGGGAAAGGGTGGCAGTAGGGGTAAATGAAAAGGAAGTTTAATCAAACAATATTGTTACTGAGGCAATATTAGGGGGAACCCATGTGTATAAATCACATGGGAACCCTCACAAAGTAGTAGCCAATGAAGGCTTTCTGGTAGAAAATGCGAATACTCTATCCAGAATATCTGTCCACACTTACCAAGGACACACTGTTGTAAAAGGAAACAGTAAAATTCAATCAAAAAGAAATCTGAAACACTAATTAAGAATCTAGCTATTTCCTTACTATTCAATGCAATGACACAGCTTTTCAATCACCAGAAACATGCAGCAAATGTAAGAGAGGGCAGGAGGCAGTCATTCTACACAGCGAGCTGGAGAAGTTGAACTTTGAAAGAAGCAGATGGTTACTGAAGGAGGGATTTCAGGATAAAAGAATTTTTTTGTTTTTTTCTTTTGTGGTGTCCTCTTTTTGATTATTTCTATGTATATCATACTAAACACATCTGGATGCTGACGAAAATAATTCATGAGATAATTAAAAACAGAAGAGGCAGGAGGGAGAGAGGGTAAGATGAGAATATGAGAGTGGAATCCAGAGCACAAGGGAAAGGACTGAAATTAAACAGGAAAGGACACCTCCCTGTCATCTCACGAGGGAAGAAAGAGAATGCAGGTGCAACTACACGACTGTGATGACACAGTGAAGACATTCAGCCAGTGGTCTCACTTTCTCAAGACAGAAAAGGTGACTGAGGATAGGTGAGAACAGGCTAAGACACACAGGAGATTTGAGAACAGAGAACTACGTGAGAAGACAGGAAGATGCCCTGATAGGAAGACACAGCAGTGTTAGCAGGCGTTGCTCATACCTGCGGAGCGCTGACTTTTGTTATTTGTTTTAGGGTTTTCTGGTTGTTTGGTTCTGGTTTGACTAAGTCAACAATTATGACTAGATTCCTTTTCATGGTGCAGCTGAGCACTCTGAGGGCCTCCTACCATGAGTCCAGCTTGGCAGCTTTTCCTTAAAGATGTCTCCTTGAACATATTCTTAATACAGTTTAATGATGTGTCTCCTCTTGCTCTCACAACATGGTGAAATCTCATTTTGGTTCATAAACATGTACATGAAGACAATGGGAAGAGATAGAAGGTCAGTAAGAGACGAAACAGAGAGGTGAATGGTTCGGAAAGCAAGACGCACTCAGAAGCACGGGACAGACAACTCATCCACAGAGCTGGAAGAAGGGGCACCGAGAAGAGGGGCCTGGGAGGGCAGCCAGACGGGGAAAACAGACAAATACTGTCAGGGCGGAGAGGGTTGATCCCTTAGTGGCAGAACTTTGCGAAAGGTTTCTATGTTCTTGTCTCTCCTTAATTTTCTCTATAATAAGTAAATACTGTCATAAACAATATTAATACTACTAAAGATGAATTCTCGAAATTTTTAAGTTTTTTCTTAAGACTTATTTTCTCCATTAATTTTTAATGAGATCAAAGATAAACATTTTTACAAAGTCAGAAAGACAAAAAAAATGTATAATAAATTTTCTAGATACTAACTTTTTATCCTATTATCAGTAACAGTACACATAAATACTAGTTAGCCAGTAATTTTTTACTAACAGATTTAAAAATCTTCATGAGGCTGAGGTAACATGAGTATTAAATACAACTGGCAGTATCATTTTCCAGTCTAAATACACAGTATTTCAGTCTATTATTCAAGTCACCTCCAATTTTGTAAAAATAAGTTATGAGAACTTCTCCAACAAGTCTAAATTATCAATCATCATTCCAAATATTATGTCTTTTCCCTTAAACAACACAGAATTTTACCGCCCAATTATTATTTTCATACCTCTGAAGAGCTTTCATTATTGACGTCCACTGTGTTTATAGGAGTTGCTGATGAATCTAAATCAGATCCTTGAGAGCCAACTCTCCCAGGAGTCTGAAACACACACAGGGAAAGAAATCATAGGAGATATTAACAATGTATTCATAAACTATTTAATAACATAAGCAGTAAACAATTAAACAGTCTAACAAATACATGTCCTCTTACTAATACTATGCTTACTATTGTCTATCAGGATCTCTATCAGCACTCTCTCATTTTCAGTTTTTTCATGCTGAAAAAGTATTTTGTATATAGGGCTTTATAGCTTTAAACTCACTTTCACAGAACACGTCACCTAATCATGACACCTTTGAGATGTATACAACAAAAGTTATCTTTATAGATGGATGAGAAAACATATTCAAAATGGCTAAGAGAATTCTCAGCAGAGTCTCTAACAGAAGTCAAAAAGAATCTTATTCATCTTGCATTCCTCTCTGCACTATACCAAATAAACTACAATTATTTGGTGTTTAAAAAGACCAAAAGGCAGGCATGGTGGCGCATGCCTATAGGTGGCAGCCTAGGAGGCCACAGCGGGGGGCAAGGGATGGCGGTTCAAGTTCTGCCAGGGGCACGTAGCAAGACCTAGTCCCAAAAAAATACCTGGGCATGGTGGCGCTCGCCTGTAATCCCAGCTACCTGGGAAGCTGAGACTGGGGATTGCTTGAGTCCATGGTACCCCGGGCAACGTTGAGCCTGCGGTTCCACGGGCAAAAATAGCGAGACCTAGTCTCAAAAAAAAAAAAAAAAAGAAGAAGACCAATAGTCCAGGGCTGGGCATGGTGGCTCAAGCCTGTAAGTGGCAGCTTAGGAAGCCAGGGCCAGGGATCGCGGTTCGAGTCCCACCAGGGGCACGTAGCAAGACCTAGTTCCAAAAAAATATGGCTGGGCATGGTGGCACATGCCTGTAATCCCAGCTACCTGGGAAGCTGAGGCTGGGGGTTGCTTGAGTCCATGGTACTGCAAGCAACATGAGCCTGCGGTTCCATAGGCAAAAATAGCGAGACCTTGTCTCAAAAAAATAAAAAAGACCAACAGTCCAAATTATCTCATCACCCATCCATCATTCATGCTAACTACTACCAGTCTGTCACCCAAAATTTGATATACCATAATTCTTTTCCCCCTCCAAATATTTATCATCTAACATTATTATTCATTAGTATCCCTTGTCACCTTACTGGAATTAGAAATCTAGTGAAAAGTTGTTAAAGAAGTAAAAACAATGTTATATAATTTAAAACGAACTCCCATTTTGATTTTTAAATGTATATTGTCAGAGGCTGCTAGCTGAGACCAGATAAGACTCATAACTGTGAGATGAAACAAACTTCATTTTACTACCTTATCTGACTTCAAAACACTAAAGACAAAACTAACAAGACAAATGTCCAGAGAAAAAGAGCAGCTTCTCCATTCCCCCAAAACTTACCTTAAAAAACATTTCTTAAAAGTTACCAACAATGTATGGGGAAACCCCCTGCCCGCCATTATCTCACAAAAACTAATGTGTTTTCGGGGTTTTTTTGTTATGTTTTGAGACTAGGTCTCACTATTTTTGCCCGTGGAACCACAGGCTCACGTTGCTCGGGGAACCACGGACTCAAGTTATCCCCAGCCTCAGCTTCCCAGCATGTTTTACCCAAATTTTATTATCTTAGCTATTAGTCTTCCCTAGTTAGTTGTAAAACATTCTCTTAGCCACCTTTTTTTCCCTTGCCTAAACCCTATAAAAGGCCTAGTAATTTACCTTAAAGTTGCTACCAGCCATGCTCCCAATAGCCCACATTGACATTGTTCAATCTCTCTCGCTCATCCTTTCTCACAATCCTGCATCCAGCTCTTTACAGTATTTAATATAAATTATATGTGTGTATATACATATTTGTACATGTGTGTATATATACAAAGTCTTGTTCTTACTGCTTAAAAGCAATGAAAACCCAGAAGTAATGAGCACGCTAAGTGCTCAAACTGTGGCTTCTAAATATCATTCTCTACTAAAAGTAACCAGGACATTTTGAAGAAATGTCTAACTTCAGCATGGAAAAAGAATTTTACAAAACAAACTGGGAGATGTTGTTCCAAAAAGCTAAGAAGCTACTAAACCAAATGAAGTTATCTTAAAGGGACATCTACTAGCTAAACTAGGACAATTTGCCCATCAAAAAATCACACTGACTTCAATTGACTGAGCTCAAAAAGTATATAAATAAAACCCATGAGTTCATAAAATATATTTCTAAAAAGGATGTGAGTTCTATTTTCTTGAGAAAGATAAATAAGGAAACCTCACTAATCAACACTAAAATATTCTCTTATTCTGAAAATGAGTAGAAAAAGGAAAAGAATTCATCCTATCATTCCAGTGTGTACCTAAAGTCATGATAACTAAATTGCCCTTGTTGGTGTTCAAAATTCTTTAGAGAAAAATGTCAGTTAATACATGTAGAAGGAATGAGAAATTTAGAAAATTTAGAATTTTAGAAAATTGCAAATATGATCAATTTGCAATTGCGATAAAAAGGAGTCTCTTCAGCTTAAATATAATCATGAAAATTTTCCTGAATCTTTCTCTTCAGAAATCTTTCTGTCCTTTAAATTCTATTATGCCTCTTACTTATATTTCTCTTAAAGAAGTGGTATCTGTGGTAGCTTGTTCTAGCAATGGCCTTCTATGAATCATACCTGTGTTTTAATGCTCATGTTAGTTCTCTTGTGTATTTCTTTCCCACAGGAACTGTGGCCTAGCCATGAGCCTGGGCTGATAGTAGACCAAATGAGATACAAGCAGAGGCTTGAAAGGTGCTTGCACAATAGGATTTTCTTTCTCATTTCTAGACACCATATAAGCCAAGGATATCCTTTGACATGCGTAGTCACTGCATATAATCAACAAACTGCATGACAATTGCCATTTTAGCCTAGCCATGCCAATTAATGCAAAGGATAACTCCAGCACTACTGAGGAATTCAAAGAGAGACCCACAGAAGAAACACTCAGCTAAGCCTAGTCTAAATGCTGGTCCAAAGATTGCAAACGGTGGTTATTTTACACCTTAAGGGAGGTTTATTGTGCAGCCAAAGGAACCTTTCTGAGGATGTTAGCTCTTTAGAGACTTGGGTATTTGGTGTCCTTTTAAGGACACCAAAAAACGTGTCAACCTAAAAGAAGGCAACATAAGGAATATGGGTATCCCAGAAGGGGAAGAGATAGAGAAGAGAGCAGTTAATTCCCATAAGGCCAACATTAGACTTCTCAGAAGAAATCCTACAGGCAAAGCAAGAATCAAATAATGTACTGAAAATATGCAATGATAAATTTACCTATCAATACTACTATGTCCTGTAAGACTCTCCTTTCAGACGTAAAGAAGAAGCACATATCTTCTAAGACTCACAAAAGCGGAGAGTGTTTGTCATCACAAAACCTCACCTACAAGAAATATTGAAAGGGCCTCTCCTAAATCAGAAAGGAAAATCTGCAAAAACAAGGAGTAAGAGTCAGAAAACTGAAAGCGAGTATCAAGCTTTTAGTATCAATAATCACATGCGTGAAAAGGGACTGACTCTCTTTTGCAATTCTATGACCTTCACCTAGAAAACTTCTCCACCAAAATAACTCCACAAGTGTTTTCTATTCACCATAAAACCACACACCAATAGCAAGCGTCTTTACAAATAAACCACAATTAACCCTAATTCATTATACCAACTTCCAGCTGAGAACAACTCCTATTTTCTTAAATATTAGCAATTCCACCTAACAGAGAGCCATCTACAACTTTAATAAGGAAGTGGTGCCAGTCTCCCTAGATGTTAAATTAATAATGATGCTGAATTAAGTGCAATTCCCATTGAATGTGCCTTTCTAAGTGGTTTCTAAGACGCTGTCACCACGGTTGAACCTGAATCCAACTTTTTCCAAGATCTATGCACAAAACCCATTACTTTCTGTACAGTAACTTCCTGCCTAACCTGAAACGCAAGAGGTGTCAGAAGCATAGACCTGTCTAAACGCAACTGACTCTTCTTCTCAGCAAGGGCTGTCAAGAGTTTCAGTACAAGAGTCCCAGCAGCAAAAGTCCATCTAAATCTAGGTGTGACTTAGTCACCTGCGTTAGTTCAACTTTCAGTTTATCCACTTAGAAGCTCTGTGGATTTACTTAAGCTCCTAAGCTTCAAATTGCCATTTATAATGTGCAACTAATAACGTCAATTTCAGAGATTTGGGGGAAGACTAAATGAAATAATGAATGCAAAATGTTTCATCAGTGCCTGGTATTTGGTAGATAAATTATAAACAGTAGATGCCATTTTCAGTGCACCTCTACTGAAAAAGACATGCAATCAAAACTTGAAAGCTGAAAGCATCTCAGAAATCATATTATAATTAATCATTTCACAGATGAAGAATGTAAGCCCTAAAGAGTTTAACTGGCTTCCCAGCCATCACTTTGTGATCTAACGTAGAACTGCAATTAAGGCTTAGATTCAATATTTCTCTGAATCTAAAAGGTATCTTGTTCATCCCTCTGGTACCCATCAAGACACTTAATTTCTTTAATCTCAGCTTCTTCATTGGTATGTTGATCTCAAAATGACCCACGGGTCATTCTAGCTCTAAAGTTCTCATTCCACAAATCATGTGGGCCTTAAATTGGCTTAGAAACATGTCCATAGATACTAAATCAAATGTATTTCCAGACTCTATATAAGCTTAGTTTTCTAACTGACACTTTCAAAACTCTAAAACTGGTTATTAATATTTACACAAAAGTAATTTGCCTCTCAAAAGCAGTCAAGTAAAAAACTGAGACTACTCAAGTCAATTTTGGATCAGATACAGGCAACAAAATTAAATTTATGGACACACAATTAACTCAATATTAAGTAAAAAAATAAAAACTTGTAAATATCTAACATTTCAATTATCTAATGTATAATTAAATATGTAATATAATTAAATTGACCTTTTTTTTTTTTTTGAGACTAGGTCTTGCTATGTTACCCGGGGTAGTCCCAAACCCATAAACTCAAGTGATCATTAGGCTCAGCCTCCCAGGTAGCTGGGATTACAAGCATACACCACCATGCCCGGCTATTTTTATAGAGACTAAGTCTCGCTATGTTGCCTGGGGTAGTCCTGAACCCACAGACTCAAGTGATCCTAGCCTCAGTCTCCCAAGTAGCTGGAATTACAGGCATGCGTCATCGTGCCCCACTACCTACATACTTTAAAGCAAATCTAGAATATTGGGAGTTTAGATTCAACAAATGTATCTAGGTAGATACAAAAATATATCAAAATAACAGTTCATAATCTAACTTTAAGAAGGCATTTTTCATTTTTAAAGTTTTAAAATCACTTGACTCAACTGGGAACCATAGTGATAATGAAAATTCCTAGACAGCGAATCTGTGAACCATGTTCAAATTCCAGCAACAGGGCCTGGAAAGCGACTGCATAGCACTTCATAAAGGAAATTCTAATCTATGGATTCCTGTCACAGAATGTATACAGAATACCAATATCAGAGAGTAGTCCACAAAATCATAAAACTTAAATCCATTCTGTCTACAGCCATCTTTTACAATCCCTGATAAAGATGACCCAAGTAAGCAGATGACTATCATAATTCAGGTTTCCAAGGAAAATGGACTGTAAGACTCTGAAATCTGCAAGCCACAAGGTTTATTGGAAAGCGTTCGCCAAAACACCTGTGGGCACAGGGAAGCCTGTCAGAGCTGAGGGAGAACTGAACGGTACTGAGGAGTAAGAGTCACAATGCAGGATCATCAAATCATACCAAGAATCCCAAAGCCCAAATGGCCCTACCAAGTAGTCTGTCTCTAATCCAGAAAAGGGTCCTTCTTTTCATTCCCTCGCATCAACCAGGACCTGATGAAGGCTACTTCCAGGAAGAGAACACCCGTGTGTGAAATAGCTTTCTTCTGGAAGCACAACTCCCAGGAAGGAGACTTGTTATCCTTTGGAGCTGCTAGGTGCCAGACGTTAATACTCACCTTAGGTGAGTTATCAAATTTTATCACTTAAGCCCTGCTTCCTGAAAGTTATTTTTTCTCAGCAAAGATGCTAGAAAATCAGGTCAAAAGGTTTCAGATCATGTCATGTAACAAACCTAAAGTGCAAGTGATCTGCACATTAATCATGCACAAGCATAACCCTGTTGCTTCTTATCTTTCAACTAATAACCTGACCCTGGCAAGCACTTCAGAAACCCTTAGGTGTGCTCTCACTGAACAGGTCAGGGAAGAGAAGCGCAACGATTTGCCAAAGATCACACTGGTAGTAGATGCAGAAGCTGAACTCAGGCCTTTGACTATTAAGTCAGCGATTTGATGACTTACTCTGCATCCTTTATTCTTAAAAACAACAAAACCAACTTAAGTCTGAAAAGCTCAACATATGAACTTCCCCATAAGTCATTTGCAGTTTCAAGACCACACACATAAGAACCTTCAGTTTTATGCTGGTGAAAGACATGTCAATTAGAAATCTAATAGATGAAATATTTTCCCCATCTACTAACAATAATAACGGCTCACATTAATGCTGGAACAGCCAGCCTCTATGAACAGCATGCCACTAAGCACTTTATTTGCGTTCTTTCATTTAACCTTCATAGTAAAGGATTTGAGTGAAATAGAGGGGATTGTTCCTCCTTAAGCCAAGAGGGAAAAACAAGGTTAAGGAAGTTAAATCAATTGCTAAAATTACAAACAGAATAATGCACAAGCTAGGATTCCACCTGACGTCAAAGCTTGTGCTCACAATGCAAAACCACCCACTATGCTACAGTTCTATGCTCTTGTCAGTTTTACTGTTCTGAACTTTTCAAACTTCATGATGCACAAAATTTATTTTCATAACCACAAATGTCTTATTTTCAAATAGTTTTATTTTTAAAATGAAATTGCTTAAAATATTGTGAAGCTGCAGACAGATATAAGGCAAACACAGAACAAAAGGAACTCATTCCTTCTCAGAGGTGTACCTCAGTATGACTTGCCATTTCATCTATCCTACACAGCATTGTGTTTTGGACTGGAAGTGTAAAAAGACAGGAATTCTTAAAACATTCTCTAACCATTATTTTAACTCATTAGATTGAAATCACAGAAAAGTTTCACATTAGACTAGCCATGTAAAAGGTAACCATAGTCTAATAATAAAAACTGAAGTTAGGATAAGAATTAAGTTTTTAAGGCTGGGTGTGGTGGCGTGCACCTGTAATCCAGCTATCTGGGAGGCTGAGGCTTGGGTTCACTTGAGTCCGTGGGTTTGGGACTACCCGGGCAACACAGCAAGACCTACTCTCAAGAAAAAAGGAATTAAGTTTTTATTACATTTCAACCATTGCTATGGTCTATGCAATACTAAAACAGATGTCTATACGAGTAAATTATTCATGCTATTTGTCAATCAGTGTAAGCAATGGTCATAGATCCATTCTAAGGTAAGCTGCCCTACCATAACACATATTGAAAGCAAAACCAAAGACAACCAGGTTACTATTCGTATCTCTGTTGCCTAGAGATCCAACTCTTTCAACAATTTCTACAACAATAATTTTTGGATCATTCTGAAACCTTACAATAAACCCCCTTTTTAATTTAAATGGATGTGAGGAAGCTTGTAACCCTTGAATAAGGGTAACAAATTGCATTTATTATTCAAGGATAACAAATTGCATCCCACATTTAATCTCTAATCACTTTACTTCCTCTCCTCCATATTTCTTGGAGTAGTCTATCTCCCTATTTCTATTTCTTTACTTCCCCGTCATTCATTTCTCCCCATGACTCTCCTGAAACTGACAACCTAACTGCTTCATGCAGTGGACACTTTTCAGTTCCCCTTTGACTTGACTTCTCTTCAACATGAACATGGGTCTAAGAGCACATCGGTTGGCCACTTGTTCCTTGAGTCCACGACTTTTATTTCCATCTGCCCATAACACATCCCGGTGATGTCCACACCTTCAGTTCAAAAGCTCCTCTTCCTCCCCAAACCTGTTCTACCTCCTCAATGCTTTAACTTAGTTCACTCCATCATCCTCTCAGGTACTCAAACTACATACAACTAAAGTCCTATTCATTCTATTGCTTGAAAAACTCAGAGTGTCTATTCCAAAAACTGACCTAAATGTAAGCTTCCATCACCCCATATACTAACAACCAGAGAATCAGAAATCCTGAGTCAGTGGAAAGACTATGAATCTTTCTTTTTTTGGACTTCAAGTGACTGCAATATGCAGCAAGTTAAGCAACTACAGTAATTTCGAGATGTATTCAACACAGTCATCAAGCACTCAACACATATGAATGCAAAACCACCAAGCATTTCAGCACTGACTTAGGCACAGCACACTGCGAAAGAAAACAAAATCCCTACCATAAGGGAGTTCAGTCTAGTGGAGGAGACAGCCAATACATAAGTTGCAAAAACAACCCAATGAATTTTCTAGTGGTACGTCTTATACCTCTAGAAAATATATAGCCATATATACTGTTGATTGAAGTTGGCACCTCTGGTGTGTTCTAAACATTATCTCTGCATCTTTCCATAACACTATGAAGTACATCTTTATCCCTCAATTTGCAGATACAGCAAGTAGGTCTCAAAGAGTTTAAAATTTTGTACAAGATCTCACCCTTGTAAGTGGAGGAGCCCAGGGCTTACATCATCATCTAATTCCAAAAACAGTTCCTCGTTAATATGGGGTCATTTGGGAGAAGGAAATAAAGAAAGCAAGCAATTAACTAAGCAATGTGCACAGGTTTTGGTGGGGAAAGAATAAAGAGCTTCTACAGCAGCATGAAAGGAAACACAAGAAGAGGTTAAATTGTAGGAAACACAATTAATTCAGATGGAAAGGTCAGGACATGCACAGAAGTATGTGCAGATGAGCCTGGAATGGCATAAAGGGGGTGGAGCATTGTGGGTTGTATGCGCTAAGGTAGAGTGGGTATCTCCTACGGGCACTAAATTACCAAGAGATTTTAGAAAGAGTGAGTCACTTTCTCTGAAGGTTATCTGGGAAGAAATATTTGTGGAGGGTTTTCCTTATTAAATTTGATCATTCTAAAATGTTCCATGGCTCCTTATTGTCCACAGTATTAAGTGCAAAGCCCTTACCAGTTGCATCTGTTAGAATTACCTACGGGCACGGAGACAATTCCCCTGTGCTGTGCTAGACAGGTGCTGTGCTCCCTTTGCCTGAGTCCTGTCTCTAGAAATGCCTTCTCTCCCTTGCCAGAGTCACTTCCAGCCTCTGCAAGGCCTCACACAATCTCCATTCCCTGTCTGTACCCACTGCTCTCCCCCACACTTCCACCACAGATTTAGTTACTTTTTCTTTTGTGCTCCCAAACTCTTCCTCTGTGTATCTAGTAACACTTATCACATGCCTTGCAATTATTTAAGTATCTGCCTCCCCCATTAAAACTCCTCAAGAGTTGTTTTCTTTTAATCCCCAAGCCCAGCACAATAATTGACAGAGTAAATGTTCAACAGTATGACAAGTAAATGTCTACACATACTGAAAAAAGGATTTTTTTTAATGTCGAAAGAAAGGAGTCAAATAATAGTGTTCCTTGAAGAAATGTAGAATACATAACAACAAAAACACCAGCAGCACCTGTGAGCTTACTGTGTATCAGACACTGGGAAGTTTTTACATCTTATTACTTCATTCAGTCCTCACAACTGGATGAAAAGCTACTGTTACTACAAGCATATTAAGAAAACATGCAGAAGTAACTTGCCCAAAGCTTCTCAGGGAGTGAATGGGATACACACAAGCACCCCAAATAGTCCAGTTTCAAAATTCAGGTTCTAAACCCTAATTATTCTGCCTCTTTAGCTCAAGCAAAGACCATGAGGATTATTAGCAAATTTAGTTGAAGCCCCTGTTCTTTTCTTAATCTTGATCTACACCGAAGAAATATTTCTACTTAAAATTCGCTTCAATAAATGAGTAAAAAATTTTGTCAAATTAAAAGTGCAACTAATCTGGGGCATCTTCCCAGGCATCTTAGTTTAGGTCAGGGCTCTCTGCTGTAAGCTCACGGGGGTCCCTGCACCTCTCCTTCCTCACACTCACCCAATCACTTACCTATGTGATTTTTTTGACCAATTCCTTTTTCCTGCCCTAGACACTATGCGCCACAGAATTCATGAGTCTTATTCATCAATCTGTCCACAGCATAAGGCAGGCCCATGATAGCCATTTAGGGAATACATATTTTTAAAAGGTTTTCCCAGTCACCTTTTCATCTGCCTATATTGCCATTATCCTAAAAGAACTCAATTACTCAGTGCCTAAAATGTTAAAACGACTCATCTGATCCCTGATTATATTCTCTATTGTGGTTTAAAACATTATATCCAACACCAGCAAATTTAAATCTTCCTAAAATATTCCTTTTAGCGCTCATTTAATAATTATTACTGATCTTGCCATGTGCCTGAAACTAGAATGTCACCCAAAATACGCCACTTTAACAATTATTTTAAGTAAAAGGCTCTTAAGAAATAGCAGATGCAAGAATCCTGACTCTTTTTCTTCCTGAAAACAGGAGACTAAAAAAACTCCCATGTGGAAGGCACCCTTTTAAGGAAGCAAGAAGATACTGTTATCACTAGAGACAGGAAAATTAGGGCTGAAACTTCTCTATGAACAAAGCATGTTCAACTAACCTTATCTTCCTAGTTACTTCTTTACCATTTACAAGCCCTAATCCAAACCCCTTTGCCTTGTCAGTACTTGCAAATTTACTGTTTCTTTGTTTGAAAGGTATAAGTATTTCCTACTCTGGTCACTTATTTTGAGCCTTCACTCTCTTGTGAGGATTGCCAGATACATGTAAAAACTTCATAAAATTTGTAAGAGTTTCTCCTGTCAAACCCTCGTGTGGGTTTAATCCTAAGCCTATTCAGCAATAGAGTAGAGAATTCCGGCTTCTTTACATGCCAAGTGTATTTCACTGCTTAATAACGTTAATGATTCCCTAATGTCTAAAGAATAAACTCAAAACTTCAGTTAGATTTGTCTGTTAAAAGAAACAAGAAGCCAACCCAGACTTGATCTCTAATATCATTCTCCACTAAAAAGATTTGTACTCAGAGGATGTCTTCTACTAGGGCCTGAAAAGGGTAGGCAAGAGATGAAAGTGAACCATCTAGTTATGCCAGAAACTAAGGAAGAAGCCGGGCACGGTGGTGCATGTCTGTAATCCCAGCTACTTGGGAGGCAGAGGCTCGGAATCACTTGAGTCTATGGGTTTGAGACTACCCTGGGTTACACAGAGAAACCTAGTCTCTAAATGAATAGTAGGGCATGATGGTGCATGTCCGTAATCCCAGGTACCTGGGAGGTTGAGGCTAGGGATCGCTTGAGTCCATGGGTTCGGGACTATCCCAGGCAACATAGCAAGACCTAGTCTCTAAAAACAAAAACAAAAAAGAAAAGAAAAGAAAGAAATTAAGGAAGAGCTTAAAAAAAATGATAGGAGCATGTCAAAAGGACAGCGGAGATACCCTGAAGAGGCTTCCAACTGTTCAACTGTGGGACAATTTGCATACAGAAATAATTAAATTCAGTGATGAATTAAAACCATTTTAAAAACTGAAATTGTGAGTCCTGACCAAGAGAAAGAGAAGGAAGGTGAGAGGAGGAAAGGAAAGACATGGACAAAGGGTGCTGTGCTGTGGTTGTGTGAGAACATCCCTACTCTTCACCAAGCAGACTGAGGGGAGTGGAAGGGAGGGAGTAGGAAAGAACCAGGAGGGAAGGGAAAACAAAGTAACCTGGCCAAAGCAAGTGGAGAAATCATAATCCTGTGGATCCCAAGTGGCTTAGTGTGCTCAAGTGATGCTAAATCTAGGGGGAAGTTTTGATAAGGAGCCAAAGATTTGTATGGTCTTATGAGTATCTGCCAGTAAGGTACATAGACATTATTGTATAGTCAAAAAATTGACCTCCACTGTGACCTTTAACAAGATAATCAAAATCAGCCTGATCTATGAAAGACAGAAAGATATCATCCTATCATTGCAGGTGTGGTAACATGAAGCTACATCTTCTAAGCAACTTTCTGGACAAGGACATAGAATCTCAAGCTAATCATAAAATGCCAAGAAAATAACAAGGAACAATTTAAAGATCATATTAGGGGGAAAATCTGTATTCTTTAAAAAGTCATACATTACAAAATAATGCTGTGGAAATGTTTTAGATCTAAAGAGATTAAAGCAACATGACAATTAACTAGAGATCTAACCCTAAATGGACCCTATGCTTGAGAAGGAAATGTTACAGAGGACATGATCAGGTTAACTCACAAAACTGAAATTAAAGATAATAAAGTGAATCGATATAAAATAAAATCATGAAGTTTACTACACAGTAAGTCCTCATTTAAGAGCCTCAGTAGGTTCTTGGAAACTGTGACTTTAACAGAAACAATGTATAGTTCAATGTCCACCAAGAATCTTTTCTCCTCATCTGTGTCATAACAAAATAAAATTGAGCAAAATAACTTTATTCCAGGACTGCTGTATTGTGGGTAAGAGAAGATTCCTATTTTCACTGAAGCCTTTATTTTTTCCACTGAATTATTTCAAGATGAAGGATGATAATACTGCTCCTCAAATTATTTAGGAAAAAAATTATACAGAGGAAAGTGGGGCACGGTGGTGCATGCCTGTAAGTGACAACCTAGGAAGCAGCAGCCGGGGCCAGGGATCATGGTTTGAGTCCCGCCTAAGGCACGTTTTGGTAGCAAAACCTAGTTCCAAAAAAATATAGCTGGGTGTGGTGGTGCACACCTGTAATCCCAGCTACTTGGGAAGCTAAGGCTGGGGATGGCTTGAGTCTGTGGTACCCCCCACAACGTGAGCCTGCAGTTCCACAGGCAAAAATAGCAAGACCTAGTCTAAAAAAGAAAAGAAAAAAAAAAGGGGGGGGGGGAAGCGAACAAAAGATACAATAAGCCAGATAAAATAAAAACAACAGGTGAATCTGGGAAAAGATCATGTAAATATCCCTTGTATTATTTTATTCTTGCAACCTTTTGTAACTCTAAAGTTACTTTCAGTAAAAAGTTAAAAACTATATACTTATCCAACTAGACCTGCACTTTCAAATACAGTCGCCACCAATTCCATAAGGCTGTTGGAAAAATTGGAAGAGTTAGTTCAAAAAATGGAAGAGTTAGAGATAAGTGCATACTGTTAGTGTAAATACACCCCAGGTCTCAAAGACTTAGCACAAAAAAGGAATAAAAGCTATCTCAGTAACAGCCCATGACTGCATGCTGAAATAGTTTACACATATTGGGTCAAAGCAAATATGTTCTACAATTAATTTCACCTCTTTCTTTTTACTGTGTTTATATGTGGCTACGAGAAACTAAGTTACATGTATGACTCATATTTGCACTGGACAGGGCTGACCTAAACAATCAAGAATTCCACAATGAGGAATCCCTATGTCTGTAAATTTCTTTCTCAACTTCTTTATAACCTGAACAGATCTCCAAAAGTCACTTGGTTTTATATTTCTTAAAAGTAGGGACTATGTCTTATCCCCTACTGTATCCCAGACTTTAGCACATAGAAAGTATTCTATTTGTTTATCGAAAGGCAGTATGCAAAGGAAGGCGGGCAGAAAGAATAAACTCATTTCATCTCTGTGGCTGTGTTTAAACTGGAACTCCTTCCTGCAATGAAACTTTTCTCTTCCTCTCTTAGTCACACCTACTTTTCCCAAACCCCAGCTCATGCTTATTTCCTCAACCCCTCACAATGTTTCCTTCTCACCTTTCCTCCTCTGTACCAATTACAGTCTTCATTGTCTATATCCTTTATATGTAAATACATCCATATCTCAACCCTATATAATTCTTTGAGAAAGAAGTTCTCACACTGTCCTTTATCTTCCAGAGTGACAACCAGACCATTTGAGTTGTGGAGGGAAAGGCCAACAGTGAGTCAGAGAAAAGGGAATGGACTATGAGTCAGGAAAAATTGGCTCTTCGAAGAGTTTTGAAAATCTACTGGGTTGACTTATACAAATCACTTAGTAGCTCTTTCTCCCTCTCTGCCTTCTTTCTTTCCCTTCTCATTTTTAAAATCAGAGAGGCAGACCTACTGATCATAACAGAAGCCTATTCCTATGATTCTAGAATCCATTTTTTCTTTAGCAACAGTGATACATACCCATGTAATAAACTAAAATGAAGTCAGAACATTCCTTAAGAAAGAAATGGCAACAGTTTACAAAGTGCCTAAAAGCACTAAATGTCCATCTTCTGTCTGAGCATCAAGCACTTTAAATTCACATTCTCTGCAAAGGACTATAAAGCAAAGCACCAATACAAACACATTGGATCTAGCTCATTTTTTTCCAGACTCTCTAAAGCCTCAAAGGGACACAGTTTTTGTATAGAAAAAGGAGGAAAGAAAGAGGGAGAATAGAAGAAACTAAATTTTCTGAAATCTATCCTGCCCATATTGCTTGGTGATGTCTGAAGATACTGAGATGCTCGAACCCACGAACTCAAGCAATTCCTGGCTTCAGCCTCCCAGCACTAGGATTACAGGCACATGCCAGCGTGCCTGGCTTTGAGTTGCATGTTTCTTTCCTCAAAAATAATCCAAAGGAATTCACAACAGTTAAAATGATAAAGGCCATCTAAAAGCAGAATACTAAAGGAACACAAGACAATGTGAAAGCATGAAGACCATGTCAAACAAATCTCTAAAGCAGTAACTTTAGTTTTTAATCTTGTATCTTAATACCTCTGCTGAGAAACAAGATTATCAGGGTGGGATAAAACAGTTGCCATCTTATATAAAGAATGGAGTTGTAGTAAATACTATTATGGCATTAATAAATATTCTAGATCCTAAAAGAACAAAACAAATTGCAAGTTCTCTTTCAGGCTTTTTATCCTAACATCCCTATTACACGCTGAGCACGCCAGCTCCAAGATCAAAGGTGCCCTTGAAGGGACTCCAGAAGTCCTCTCATGACCTAGTCTGCAGATACCTCTGTGTACCTCATCTCCCACCAGTCTCTGCATATCATTTCACTGCTTAAACTTACTTGCTTACATTCCTTCTGACATTACCTACCCCTTATATGACTTTGTACTTTGGTATTATTTGCTGTTCCCTCTGCTGTTCCTGTTTCCCTCTTTACAGTTGTAAATATGGCTCTTCCCTGAAGCTCTTCTGGATCGCCTACCTCCTTTCTCCAAGTGGCTCCCAGGACACTTTTCATTATTCTATTACGCAGCACCATGACAAACAGCCCTACATTTACAATGGGGCCACATTCTTATAGACTCAAGTTGAAAACATCCTAAGTTGGCAGTGCATTTAAAACACCTAATAACCTAGCAAGCACACCGTAGCTTACCCTACAGGTCACTGCCTGTTGCCTCTTCCCAGGATCACAATAAGAGGGTAGGGGGGTTGGGAGAGACTACAAGTACTAGAGGTAGAAAGTCAGTGATAGAGGTAGAAAGCCTGTGCTAAACGCAAAGGACAACCCCCAAATCGACCTAACCAGTCCCAAATGCCAGTGGTGCTATGGTTGTGAAACTCGGCAGTCAAATGATTTATTCATATGTGATGACTCCATATTACAATTCAGCAACAACCAGAATTCCAGTTTTGCAGTTTCAACTGAAACTCCTATAACTTGATGTACATGCACCAAACATACAAAAATACCACCTTTATGTAATCCTCATGCTAACAACGCTAAACTCCAAGAGTACTGGAAAGCATTCTAAATTTTGATAAACTAATATATACCTCCCAGAAGCTGCTCTTAAGTCACTCATTTATGAACTTTGAAACAAAAGACTAATTCTCACTTGTGGAATTATGACAGAAACACAATCTGAGACATGAGGTCATTAATTAGCTCCTCCAGATCCATTAAAGAAAAATTTCCAAGTACTACAAGTAAATTGTGTCTTTACTGCTGAATACAGAAATGGATGGCGAGCGTAAAGGGTATGGCTGTACTCCTGCCAAAATCATCAGCTAATCAAAGTTTTTTACTCCTCTGACAAAACGGCAAAAAAAAAATGCCTCAGAGGCCCATGCAGGGTGGCAGACAGAAGCATTAACTACCACTTCTCCAACAGGGGACCAATCTGAGGTAAACCCTACCAGCATGCGAGCTGAACATTTCCCAAAGCTATGCGGGACGCTCCCTTTCCATACAGTTGATGCGAGTTGATGACTCATCTCTCTTGGCACATTTTTTGGCTAAATACTACAAATCCACTGATTTCTTTTGTCCTTTGGACCAGTGATCCTGTCTGGGTAACCAACTGGGCTCCAACTTTCCATCATTTCCATTTTGCGATGACCTTCCAGTCAGGGGCACCCTGTCATTCACAAAAAAGAAAGGGGGTGGTGGGGCTGAGTGCCATTCCACAGAAAAACTGGAGTACTAGTAATAGTTACTAGTTACAGGATAGTTAATAGTTACAGGAAAAGAGGTTTTCACGTTGTTGCTCTGGGAATGGATTCCTGAACCAGGCACCTACAGCTTTCCAGAGCCTTCGTCTTTTCACCTTAGATCCACTCGAGCTAGCCCAAGCAGAAAATGAAGGCGTACGCCACCGTATGAAGCCGGCTGCGGATTTATGCTTGGATAACTCAAAAAAGGGGGCCTGGGCTGAGGGGGGGTAACGCATTTTTAATTGGGGGGGAGGGCGGTTTCCAAGAGTGAGTAATCCCTTCCTTCTCAGCTGACTTGACCAGTTAAGTGTCAGTACCAGCCCTGGGCCGACGCTAGGCCAGGCTTCACCCATCACCCTCCGAGCCGGTGCGGGCAAGAGACAGGAGCCGGCCTGGCAGGTGCACGTCGTGTAAACTTGGGGGCCCGGGTGGGCGGGGGAGGGTGGGGACGGACCCAAGCACGCCTCGCGCCATCTCCCACGGGGCGTTCTCCCGGCGGGCGGGCGTCCGGCGGGCGTTCGGCAAGCGTCCCGCCGGCGTTCCGCTCTCCCTTCGGAAGCGCCATCTGGGATCCGGGCGGCCGGGGTCGGTCCCACACCCTCCCCGCGGCCGCCCGCTCGCCCTGACAGCCCCGCGCGGGGTCGCGGGGCGCCAGCTCCGGGCTCCGGGCTCCGGCCTGCTGCCCCGCCGCCGCCCACCCGCCCGCCGCGTGCCCGCGGCCCGCCCCCGGGGCGCACGGCCGCGGCCTAAGCGCCTCCCGAGCTGCGGGGCCTAGAGGAGGCAGCGCCGGCCTGAGGAGGGGGCGTCCGCGCCGCCGCGTCGGCGCCTCAGTGGCGGCGGCGGCGGCGGTGGCCCCGAGCTCGGCTCCGGCGCTCACGTGCCGCGCAAAGACGGTTTCACTCTCTTACCCGCTGCAAAATCCTCCTCAACATGGTTTACCCCGCGCCCGGCGCCGCCGCGGTGGCTCTCCGGACCTGGCGGGCCCCTCACGACGCGAGGGTGCGCGGCGGGCGGGACCGGGCCGGGAGGGGTCGGGGGAGGAGGCCGGGGCGAGGCGGTGGCAGCGGCCGCTCGGGCGGCCCCGACTTCCCCACAGGCGGCGAGAGGGAGCGCGCGCGAGCGAGCGAGCGCCGAGGGAGCCCCGAGCGCCGCCGGCCGCCCCCGTAACTGACAGCTGGGCGGGCCCGCCGCCGCCGCCGCCCCGCCCCCTCGGCCCGGCCGGCCGCGGGGGGCGGGGCTGGAAGGGGCCCGGCCGGGAGCCGCAGCCAATAGGAGGCGGCGGCGGCGTGGGCGGCTGCGTGACAGACAGGCGGCAGGACGCTGGCGCCGCCGCTTCCGGCGGGCGGGGGCCGGCGCGGCGGCCGAGCGCACGCCCGCGAGCGGTCGGAGGACGCACCCGCGCGCGCGCTCGGCGGGCCGGGGAGCGGGGCCCGGCCTGCGGGTGTCCCTGACCGCGACCGGGGAAGGGGGCTCGGCGCCGCCTCGGGCTCGCCGGGGCTGGTCCGCGTCCACCGAGGCGCTGGCCCCTGGGTGGCCGCGGAGGAGAGAAGCGCAGACAGGCTTGACCGGTCTGTTGGGCTTCCTTCCCCGGTCCAGTCCCTGGTTTCCTTCCCTGCTTCTTTCAGCCAGGGAGGAAGTAAAGCATCTGAAGGAGAGGAAGAAACTGGCATCTGAGAAGTCCGGGCTTGTCCTTTTTGGACCCCCTCACCGTATTCTCCCAACTCATGGGCTTAACGTGTTGCACTTTGACTCTCTGGAGCCCGTGTCTGTCCCAGCTCCTCGGAAATCCTAACTCCTATTCGGATAATAAATATAGGGAGTAAATAGATTTCCAAGGCTCGGGTTTATAGAATTTTTTAAAGTGAGTTCACGGGTAAACGGTGTACAAGAACGTGCACTTGGAGCTGACTTCTAGGCACCATGTCATAAAAAAATCACAGCTCCCTAGCCTCCTACCATCCTGCCAGTATTCACATATAAGAGGGTCTGCCTTGACCCGGGGAGAAAGAGGAGCCTGTGGTATTTAAATACGAATGAAGAGGGAATAGTGCAACTATCCCAGATGTTGGGGGGAGGGGGTGGAGGGAGGGGAATTCTACGGAGCAATGGATGGAGAATGGCTCATCTTTTGAAAGATGCAGCTTAATTTTCAACTGAATGAATGTAAAAGTGCTTTGTGACGCGTAAAACATTATATGATGTGATAAATCGTTTCTGAAGCGTTTTCTGTTTTTTCATTCTGAGTCTATAATGCAGCAGAACAGTCTTGCCTACAGCGAATGCATTATTAATCTCTATTGATAACAGTGCACTTCAATACCTCCAGATAAATGTAGACAAGCACTTTTCCACCCTTCTAGACACAAAGTGCTTTATCTTCTGACAATGTAGGAAGTATTTTCACTAACACTACAAGGGTGATTAAAAAAAAACCCCTGAGATAATAAATATATAGTTGGTCACTACCCCCAATTTCTGACACAGCTTCTAAAATCCCTGTAATTATCTGAGTCATAGCATTTTTTTTTATTCTAATATTTGAGCATTTTTTTTTATTCTAATATTTGATCATTGACTGGTTCTGGAACTAGAGCTTCTAAAACCCTTGTGATCTCCAGTGGTGTCTTTCTGTATGCTAACAAGATGGCTGGTGTCCCAGAGATGATGATGATGGCGTCCCAGAGCCTCAGGAAGAGAGCTGGTCTCCAGAAAGAGGGAGACTCCTTACTTGGTAGGCTTACTTTCAGGCTTCCTCCAACCACATCCGGGAAATGGAGAGGGACTGAATGGTTAATCACCATTGATCGCTGATTTCATCAACGAAGTACCTGTAATGGACCGCCATAAAAACCCCAGGAGTTTGGGAGCACTGCTGGGTTGGTGAGCACAGCCAAGTTCTGGGAGAGCCGTGTGCCAGAGAGAGCTGGGAAGCTCTACACGCCTTCCCTCAAGCCTCTCTTCCATTTGGCTGCTCCTGAGTTGTGTCCTTATAATGAACCATTAATAGTAGATGGTCTCCCTAAGGTCTGTGAACTAATTATATAGCAAAATTATCCAAGCTGAGGCGATTCTAGTCAAGTCAAAGTATGGGTGGGTGACAACCCCCAGCTTGTGGCTAACGGTGGGGGGTGGAGGGTGGAGGGTGGGGGAGGGGTCTGAATCTGGAGTGCCAGACTCCAGTTGAACTGTAGAGGGTTCAGCTGGTATCCAGAGAACTAGAGAAGTGCCTGGTGTGGAAAGGCACGCCACACTTTTGGTATCAGTAGAGGCAATGAAACTTTTTTCCCCACTTGCACTCATACTTGTTTCTCTGTTTTGTTTGGTTTTCAAAATTAATTTGGTTTAAAACACTTTACTAATGTCACACGCTAAGTCCTTCTCTATTGGAATTCTCCTGTGGAATCTTCTAGCTACTGTAATAGACTCTCATCTAGCACTTAGCTAGAAGTGTGATTCAGAAATCTGTTGTACCCCTGCAGCTTATGATAACTTCATCACTGGAATAATGCACTAGAGAACTTAATTACTCTGGTAGGAAATAAGCAGTGGGTGAGACATAATCATGTAAGAACACTCCTCACTAATCTAGCAGCCTTCCACATGTAACATTTCTGCTTACCCTATCGGGCCACTCATTCTTATCACTTGATGCCCAACATGGCTGTTGCAGCCATTCTTTGACCCCACCAAGGCCCTTCAGTCCACTGATCCCGCTGACCTTCCTACTAGCAATTGTTTCCAAGGGTCTCATTTCCATCAAAACTCAGTTTACTGCTTTTTTGGCTTGTTTGTTTTTGTTTCATTTTGTTTTTTGAGATTAGGTCTATGTTGCCCAGGGAAGTCCTGATCCTACAGATTCAAGCGATGCCCAGTCTCAGCCTCCCAGGTAGCTGGGATTACAGGTGCCCACCACTGTGCCTGGCTACTTTTTCGAGACCAGGTCTCATTATGTTGCCCAGGGTAGTCTCGAACCAACAAATTCAAGTGACCCCAGATCTCTTGCCTCCCAGCGCTTGGACTACAGGCACGTGCCACCACTCCCTGCTCAATGTACTGTTTAACAGTCAACTCCATCATCTTCTCTCCCTTCCAAGTAGGCTCCCCTTTACTACTCTTTTCTTCCACTGTTTTCAGGGGAACCTAACTCAATTACCCACATACTCTGTGCTAACACTGCTCTGTGACTGTGACTACCACTAGGGATGCGCTTGCTAACACAGGGGTTAATTGGCTCACTTTGCTTGCTCTCGCCACAGACCTCTGACAAGTCCTGTTACACTCTCCACACTTGCTTTTTCTCTAGATGTTTTCATATGGTAAAGAGCCAGACTATCAGGAAATGGGTGGAATTGAACTGAAATGGCTTGTGCTATCAATTAAAGCACCCACTTGTTGAGGAGAATGTCACAAACCAGCAGGAGAGGCAAGGATAGGTAAAAGCCCAGCTGAGAACCCAAATGCGAGCTGGCTGGTAGGTACCCTGACAGCACACCTCTGAAAGCACTACCAACATCAGAGAAGAATTGTTAAGCCAGACTGAGACCTTCCGCACATGGGAAAGTCAGATTTTGGCAGAAGCTACAAGAGCCTCTGTCTGGAGAAGGTAGTATTTCCCCTCCCATGAGGTGATGCCACAAGGGAACCTCAAGACACCAGAACTGCCTGCTTGCATCTCTGGTGTCCACACCCCATCTTAGTGGTTTTACTGCCAGCTGGGTTGTACAGCTTTCATGTGGATCCCCTCAGGAAAGTCACCTTGGAGTCAATTGTGTGAGGTTTGTAAGTGACACCTCTCTTCTCAGGTGACAGCTCCTATTTTGCATTCTAAATCATGTGACTGCAACTGCGCTCAGTGGGTCACTCTCTGGAGGGAGTCTAGGTGGAACAGAAGACACTGCCAAGATGGAGTGGCCAAGTAGACAGCAAAACCAGTATTTCCAAAACACTGTCTGTTGGGGAGGGGAAGCCCTCTAGGCTTGCTTCCAGTCAGAGTGAGTCTTCAGGAATGCCTTTGAGACAGCTATGGGGACATGAAAGTCTGTTGTCATCTGGATTTTATTTATGGGCAAGAAACTGCAGACAAGGTGACCTGTGCCTGGTGACCTGGGCCAATAGGCATAATTTCACAACTCTCACTAATCCTGTGCTCACATCACAATCTGCAAATGGCTTTCTCACCTCTAGTATTTCAGTCTCTTACCTCCTGTTTTCTTTTTAACCCAGTGCAATCAAACCTCCTTCTCACCTGAACCAATGCGACCTCTTTTGACAATACCAGCGACCTACATGTCGCCCTTTCATGACAATTTCATTCTTTTGACTTCATTTGACTCTAATTTATATTCAAGACAGCTGAGTGCTCTCCGCTTGAATTATTTAATCTCTTGGCTTCCTTGGCAATCCCCGTTCAGGTTCATCAGCTCCATGACCATTTCCTCTTACACTTAAGTGTGATGACTTCTCTATGTACAACTTAGTGTCAAGCATCCCTCTCTTTTGGGGGGCTCCTCCTCTTATCCATTACACATTCTAGAAGTGATCTCAACCAGTTTCCTGGCTTTAAATTCCATCTGTTTACCCAAAATTCCCAAATCTCTATCTCCAGCCAGCCTCCCCCCCCACCCCGTCTCCTCAGATTTCCAGCAGACCATATACTTTCTGCTTTTTCTTGAATATCGACTACACATCTCAAACATAATGTGGCAAACAAAGTCACTTCATTCTTTTTTCTTTAAAACTGTTTTTTCAGTTCTCTTGTCTCAGTATGTTCAGATACTTAGTTGGGTCAAACCAAGGATCTTGAAACCATCTTGGATTTCTTTCTTGTCCTTATTACTTCCCCTCCTTCCTGCCTCTCTATCAAGAACTCCTGACATGATAATGGAACCATCCCACAGGTTGGAACAATGCAAGGAGGAGGTCATTCACTAAGGAATGCAGGCAGCCTGCAGAAATTAGGAAAGCAAGAAGATTCTTTCCTTTAATCTCCAGAAGGAATCAGCCCCTGAAGACACCTTGACTTAAAACCATGAAACTTGACTTAAAACCATAAAACCATGACAAATAAGTTAAGATAAATAACTGTGTCATTAAATATGAAAACTCCTCAATAAACAATATATACATTGGCCTTGGATTCCATTGATTGTGATAAATACTGTAACCAATACCTCTATGTGAGTTTTTGAAAGGGAGGAAGAGAAGGAAGGAGGGAGGGAGTTAAGTTTAAAATTACCTGTTACTTACTGGCTAAACCCTCCAATATATGCAGCCTCTTTCCCCCTTGAACATGTCAGTAAATTCATTTTTTAACTAAATCACTTTCTAATTGTGTCAGTGTTGACTGCCAATCGTATATATGTTGGGGTTGTAGGTTCACATCTCTTCAAATATACCAGTTCATACCCATTATTACAGCACCCATAATCCACCATAGCCCATTGCTCCTCTGCACCCCCACTTTTTGGCAAATTCTCTGATCCTCCTCCCACCAAAAGGTAAAATTTTATTCGCCTTCCCTGGAAAAGGTAAGGGATGAGAGATGGTGAAACTGCAGCCAGCTCTTCACACTGCAAGGGCATCACACAGATTCCCAGTGAGATACCAGATGCTCTATGGTTTCTACTGCTATTGACTTGCTGGTGATCCTTAAATCTGCAATCCCGCTCTTTTTTAAACATGAAATCCAAATATGCAATAATTCACTGAATAAAACCACCTCCATAGCCAACAGAATTCTCATGCTCAACACAAAATATCTGTGCTCTCAACTCACTCATCTTCTACCTCTTGCACCCACCGTTCTCTCTCCATGAACCACTCAGGGCACCTTTATGCATGACACAGAAATCTGTCATTTTCCATTTCTTTTTCTTCATGCCTACATTCAATGAATCTCCCAGTTCTGTCCATTCTACCACTTTTGCCCCATTTTGTTAGTCTAGTTTTATCTATCTTGCTGTCTCCTCTCTGGTTCTGGTCTTGTATCCCTCCAATTCACACCAGAAACTTTCTAAAGCATAGATCTGATTGCTTTACTCCCCTCACAAGCACCCCATCATTTTGAAGATATAAACATAAACTCCTATGTTGCTCACAAGGCCTTTCCTGATTCTCATCCCAGGATGGATGGAAACCTCTGTCTTTATCTCTTGACTTAATTTTGTTTGTACTGTAGACTTCAGGCATGCTGAACTGTGATATTCTGACTCATTTCAAACTGTTCTTCACTCTGGGTCATTACACATGCTATTCCACATATTGGGAATCTTCCCTATTTTCATCTTCCCTTCCTTACTCAACCCCAAGTCTTACCACCATACCATTCTCTCCCCATCACCACCACCAAACTAAGCTAGGTGACTACAGTGACTTCATTTTATACCCAACCCTATTCTGAGGAAGAAGAGATCTTGGGGCAAAGAGTAGAAGCATTTTCAGCCACAGGATAAGTTTGCCTCTGAAGAGTATCATTCAACTACCTCCTATTCTGAGTGCAGAACCAAAAACATTTTCACTCATAATTGGCTGCCAGGTAGTTTTGTTTTAAAGAGTGAATGCACTGGTCTTTCTGATGCTGTCTAACAATCCACATGAATATTTTATTGCCCATTGTAAATTAATAAAATGACATTTTAGTCTCAGTAAGTTTAGGTAATAAGCCTCTGCCAAGAGAAGATTTTGCTTTCAAAGTGCTGACACGGTTCAAGTCTCTAGCTACAAAGAGAAGATTCAAAGCTTATACTTTGAATCCACACAGTGAATCTACTAATGCAAATGAACTTCCTGGGGGCTCCAGATAGCCAGCTGGTCTCCCTCCCTACGCTGCATCATTAGAATGATGATTTGTATGGAATTTAGACCTCCCACATTTCCATCTCCCCTTATGATTTCATAGGAACACAGTGGTATATTTCAGAGGCCATCTAATTCAAATCGTACATTGCTCAAGACGTTGGCTTGCTTGCTTAGAATCGTCTGAACATCGGAAGAAGAGTGTTGTGGTCAGACCCCAAGCAAAGGCTCCTTTGTGAAAATGATCCTGAAAATGTCTACCATCAAGATAGTAGCATGAGTGATGTGATAAGTGACAAAGTACTTTACTTAATAGAATTACTAATTAAATTACTAAATTAGAAATTGTTCAATTGAGGGTGGGGTCCTGAGCCCCACCCACCAGCAGGGAACCACAGGGCAGTCTGCATGCCTGGGATCCTGGGCAATTGAAGCTCCTTTGTCAGTGGAGTGCCAAGGTGGCAAGGAACTCCAGGTAGGCCCCCTGCATCCAGAGAGCCTGGGAGGGGCACCTGGATGGGGTTTTAGCCCCATCCACCACCTGATGGTTACACGCGTCAACCATCTGCAGTCCAAATGGTCTAAGGCATGGTTTGGCCAAGACTCTACCCCAAGGGGGCTTAGGACTACACCTGCCTGGCCATCTGAGCCATGCTCCCATGCAGGGAGGTACTGGTATGTGGATGGGGGAGTAAAGGGGGATGCCCCTTCCGTTTAACTCTCACTCCAGCTAATCTTCAGGAGGAAGAAGAACATAAATAATACAAACCCCATCACAGAATGGGTGAAGGACCACATAAAAATCCAGCCCACAAGTCTGAGCTGGACGCAGGAGATGGAATATCAAGAGAACCAGTGCATATGAGACTGGAGAAACAACTATGGAAACACAATGTCATGAATGCATATCTATGCACTCACTGGGTTTGGAAGAGCCAAGACCTCATTTCAGAGATACCTTCTAGGAGAGCAAGACACCTCTCCCCACACTATGGGAGAGGAAGGCCAAAGAGGGGGGGCATTGACCCCACAGCAAAGTTGCAAACTGAGGCAGAGGAGATGATCTACAACAGCCATTTGCAGATGCCTGTATCCACAGAGAAACTCCTTCACTGACACTGCCTGGAGGTGAGGCCCCCTAAACCAGACGCCAGAACCATAAGGTAAAGCAGCAAAACAACACAGAGAAGGGATTGGAGAAGACAGCCTGCAACAAGAAAAGATGGACAGACTACAAATAAACATAGACTGGCAGCTCAGTGCAAGATTAACACTGAAAATCTACCAGCATGGTTTGTCTGGTCCCAAGAACACAGTCCCTCGCCCAATAAAAGGAAACTGCTACAGGAAAGAAAGAGACTAATGGACTTAACACAGTCTAGCAAACAAAGATTGGGGTTTGAGTGAATGGAGGGGTCACCAGAGGGAGAGGGAGGTATCCTAAAAAACATTTACCAAGGTTATGATTTAAAGAATAAAAATAAATCATAATTTAAAATTTTTTAAACAGGAAAAATTGTTCAATTATTTACTTTGTAAAAAATATTCTGGGTCTAAAAGTTTTGATACATGCATGTATGGATGGATGGAAGGGAGGAAGGATGGATGGATGGATGGATGGATGGATGGATGGATGGATAATCTGCATTTAAAAATGAGTTTTCTTTGTGAGGGGTGAAAAATATTTACATGATAGCTCAGAACAATCATCTTATGTATGTAATCACTACTAAATTACTTCTAAATTAATCTAAGATTAATCTAAATTCTAAGCAAAAAAAAAAAAAAAAGATAGGTTCCCAGGTGACAATGTTTATTGATATTGGCATTTCTACGTGCACAAGGACTTCATACACACAAAAAACTAAGTAAAGTCCTCAAAGAAGCAGTTAGGATTGGAGGCTTACATATCATTTTATCAAAATGTGATGCAAAGTAAAGAAATGAATAGACAGCCAAAGCAGGGTTTAAACTTCCAGGCTAGACAACTTGTGGGAAAGTAACTAGGAAATAGATGAGGTGTTTCCATGGAGGAAAGTGTTCTTTCATGCAGATTCATCTCAGTGTCAGCTCTTCATCTCCAGTGTCGTAAAGGAATTCAGAGAAGAGCTCGAGACTGAACTGGTTCTAGCACCTTAGTAGCAGACCTAAGAAATCCAGGGCCTAAGCAGGTAAATGCCTGGAGGTAAAGAAACAGAACACAAAAACCACCCACAGACAACATGCCTCTCAAATAATGCAACAGCTTCAGCTACAGTCAATCAAATGATCAGTTTTGTTTGCATAGTGTCTCCATAAAAGTCTCAAAAACTTTAAGCCCCAGACCCTTACCCACATCTCCCTAGCTCCAGATGGCAGATAAGCCTCCACTGTCTGATTGCTTTGGAGTTTCAAATCCTTAAGGTCCCCAAATGTATGGAACGAAATCTGTTTTTGTTTGTATGCTTGTTTTTTCCTGTTCATCTATCCTTTATTAGAATTTCTCAGAACCTGGGAGAATGGAAGGAAAATTACTTCTTTGTCCCTATAATTACCAGAATTTCCCTCCAGTAACCCTCACCTGATACAAGCACCTGTCTGTTATCTTTGACTGAATGGCATTGGTGTTTAAAATGGTGGCTTGGGGGCCGGGCATGGTGGCTGGTGTCTGTAAGCTTCAGCCTATGAAGCGGCCGGGGCTAGGGATCGCGGTTCGAGTCCCGCCTGGGGCCCTTAGCGAGACCTAGTTCCAGAAAAATAGCTGGGCGTGGTGGTGCATGCCTGTAATCCCAGCTACCTGGGAAGCTGAGGTTGGGGATCGCTTGAGTCTGTGGTACCCCAGGCAACGAGAGCCTGCGGTTCCACGGGCAAAAATAGCGAGACCTAGTCTCAAAAAAAAAAAAAAAAAAAATGGTGGCTTGGCCACAAAGAAGTGGCAGTGACCCGTGAAAAATGGCAAACCATGAGAGAGGGAATGAGCCAGTTGCTGAGGTTGGCCCCCACCTGGGAACTCCACTGTGGCCAATAGCTGGGAAATGGTCTCTGAAAGCCAGTTACCAGAGCTACAAGGCCAAGAAAGCAACACCAAGGGACAAACAACGGAATGAATGGGTGAGAAAACTGAACAAGAAGACACTAATCCCAGAGATCATAAGGGTCCTGAGAAAAAGAGACTGTCTCCTCCACCACCACAGGAAACTCCACAACGAAGCAATGGGGAGAGCCACCAGACAGACAGGAGGTTCACTGACATGCTCAGAAGGGCCACCTGGCCCTGTTGCTCATGGAGATCTGCTCAGCCTGGTTTGCAGTCCTCCAGGAACGCGGGACTTCACCGAGGAGACTGCTCTGGAAAGGAAACAAAGAGACCAACGGGCCAATCACCAACCAACTGACAAAGAGAAAGGAACGGGAGTGACCAGAGTGGGGGCCAGGAGAAGGGGAGAGGGGAGGCTCATGCCTACAAACATGAGCTATGTATGCAAACACTAAGAAAAATAAGCATTAATATAAAAAAATTTTAATAATAAAAAAAATGGCGGCTTGAGCCCAAGTTCCTCGGGGAACTGTGTTACGGGAGCCCTTGGACACAAGCCTTGGTGACCTACAACAGGCAGGGGAGGCAAGCCAGGTTCAGGTCTCAGGGTTGCCCCACCTAAAATATCCTATGAGGCTGCTTCAGCTCCCCTACACCGGTAACCAACCTCTTCAAACCAGGAACCCCAAGAGTTTTAGGGGAAAGGGTGACTTGGGCAGTTGCCAGAGCTCTCTGTTCCTCCTTGGAACCGAGTACTAGGGTTTACAATTTTGTGGAGGATTAATTTATCAGTCAGATACACATCCTTTGGAATTGGTAACAGCTTCTCGTTTTTCTCTGGGTATCTCCCTTGTGTGCATGAGGCATACATATTAATACGATTCTATTTGTATTCCTCCTATCAATCTGTCTTTTCTTTGAGGTGTCTCAATCAAGAACTCAAAAAAAGAGAGAGAAATTTGTTTTCTTTTTTCATCTCTGCAGTTTACTCCAGAAATTATTAGCTGTGTGGCCTCTGAATTATAAAAATGGCATGTGAAATTTAAAGCTAATTATAGTTTAGTCTAATGATGAAAACTAAGTGACATGTTTTTTTTTTTTTAATACACTTTTACTATAAAGAAAAATTCTGAGATCACATTTAAACAACTTAGTGGGGTAATTTTTAAACCAATGAGTGAAAATTATTTGGAAGGAAAGTAAATGTTTCTGTCCCTCCTACCTTGATAATCTTGGTAGACTTAAAATACTATCAGATAAAATTGAATAAAGGGATCTTTTGTATGACTGAGAAAGTTGAATACATTTGGAAAGACCGAGTCATTTTTACACTTGACCTTAGTCAAAAGACCAAGTAGAGACGAGACAATGTCGTTTTTTAGCCAGTATAGTATTTATTGACTCTGATTAGGAAGTTGGCTTGAGTGCTGGTGTTAACAGTACCAAAGAAACTGTATCTATTTTGATTAAGTTTCATTTTATTGAATTCAATCTTTTTACTTGTTTCTGTTGTTTGGAAAAAATTACTAACTGCTAAGGTTTGGAAGCAGTGGATTTACTCATAAATCCTCTAAGGAAATGTTTGCCAGAACTTTTCTTTGTATTGTCAACTGCTTATTCAATCAAAGTTAGTTTAGGAAGTCTCTTTTTCATGCAAAAGAATTACTATTTGTTAAGCTCTAGCTTTGACTAGAAAACAAAATTTGCTTGTAGTTGTAAAATAAGGGTAAAATACAACACTACCTTGGTGTATAAGAATCCATTTTGATTTATAAGATGTCCTGGTAATAGAACATTCCCATACTGAGAGAAATATTATTCTAGTAAACATCATTACCATTGTGTCTTGTTCCATGTGATAATACGAAGTCGCAAATGTTACTTACTCTAAATTACTTTTTATATTTTAACTTTTCATTGTAAGAATAAAATAAACAGAGAACTTACAGCTAACATTTTTGAGGACTAATTAGTATTTCTAAACTCTTATGTTACTTCACTTATCCTGACAATAATTCTGTGAATTGCAGAATAAATTGATGTTATAGGGTAATCTTAGAGGGAGAGGTGGGAACAGGGGTTATGAGTTTTCACCTGCATGCTTAAGAACTTGGGACAAGACTCAGAATCAAACATGGGTTAGGGGGTGGTGAAGTTTATCTACAAGGGGAGAACATGGACAAGAGAAGGTGGATTGGCCCACACTTCCTGCCACCAAGATCATCTGAGCTGCTATACTAGATGTAAGATAAAGTCTGAAAAGCAAGAAAGTAAGAACAAGAATGTATTCAGTTTTAATCAGATCTTGGCCACTTAAATACAGCCTTAGTTGTCAGTAGGCCCTGCAAGGAAGTCCAGTTCTTGGAATGCAGAGAGTTGTAATCCTCAATGCCTGTAACCTCCTTGGTATGGCAAAGGGGGTAGAGTCCATGGAGAAACTTATTCTTTGGACCTCAGTTTGCTCCATACTGGTCCCCGAACACCAGGGCCTAGAGAGATTTAATAATTCCCCCAACCAAGAATTGGTTGAGCCAAGTTCTGAAGCCAGAGCCTAGACTATTAATGGTTTCGAATATTTAAACACCTAGTAGATTGGTCTAAAATGCCAGTAGAGTAGGTGATATCATTCTAGGTCTTGGCTTTATTTATCAGTTTTGTTGTTGTTTAAAAGACTAGGTCTCGTTATGTTGCCCAAGGTAGTGTCAAATCCACGGACTCAAGTGATTCCTAGCCTTAGTCTCCCAAGTAGCTGGGATTACAGGCACATGCCACCGTGCCTAGCATATTTATCAGTTTTTTTTAATTGAATAAGGAGACCACTAGATGAGGTTGCTTTCATACCTCAGCTGCCTACCTAAACAAACCAAATTCTAGACTTCAATTGCCTCAAGGTTAGGAGACACAAGTTTCTCCAAATAACTAAAGAATAGCAAATCAACTAGTTGACTTCCTTTGCTTCCACATCTTCTCTGTAGATGTCTCTCCCACCAGTTCCTTTGAGTGAAGTGCTTCTAACTACTTCTGGTTTGACAATGTCAAATTCAAGTAGATTTTTAGTCAAACAAACCCTTAAATCTTTTAACTTTGCTTCAATGTGTCTTCTACAATCTCTGTAGATTTTTTAGAATTCTCATAATTCCATGGCTGCTTTGTTTTATAATTTCCATGTCCTATGCCTAATATTTCATAAACATTAGAATATCAAAAATTAGCCCACTCTTAGTTCATACTTGAGGGTAATCAGGAACCTGTAATCCACAGACTCTAAAGGGATCTGGCCATCATGTGTACAAAGCTAACTAATAGTGTGATAGATCTTTAATAGAATTTGTGTGCATAACAAAGGAAGAGAAGAGAGGATATTCTTAGTTAAAACTTCCCAATCAAGCAACCAAAATTGCCCATTCCTGCTTGGGTAATCAGTCTAAGAACTACCTGAAGTCTACAGTATATCTGGCAGAGAAACACAAAAAGGTGTCAAATAGTGTTAGGGGCTGTGAGATGAGCAGCTCTCATACAGGGGATGAAGAACACTTCATTCCACCCTTATCTGTCTTCAGAACACTGAAGATGGAATGGCATGATTGACCTCTGGTGGGCAGCTGTGTCTCCATCCCTCCAATGTTTAACTTAAGAAACACTCCTTCGGAAATACCAACAATTTATAGGTAAATCCCCTGCCCTCAATGCTCTCACAGGAACCAATATTTTACCCAATTTTATTGTATCCTAGCCATTAGTCTTCCTTGATTAATTGGTCATAAAACATTCTCTTGGCCACCTTTTCCTCCTTGCCTGGAGCCTTTAAAAGGCCTAGTAGTTTACCTTGGAGTTGCTAGTGGTCTTACTTCCTGTAGCCCACAGCCTTCAGCTGTGCAACCTCTCTGTCCTTTCTCGCAACTCTGCACCCGGCTCTTTACAAATGAGGACAGGCAAGTCTGAGACAGAGGAGTAAAATCAAAATATAGATCAAGAAAGAGAAAAGCTGCCATTGTCTCTGCAAATTTCAGCCTCCCCAGGTCTGTCACCCACGCCTCTTACAAGTGTCTCTACAGATCTCCTGAGTGCAAGTTAAAACTGGAGAAGCAAGCACCTTTGACCTGCTTACCTGAAGTCCAGCCCACCTGGCTTCTCAGCTCCACCCCTAGTTCCCAGTAACTGGTCCAAGGAGGCTGCATATATATGTGGGAATGGGGATCATGGTCCGTTTCTAGCACCATGAAAGCATATTTTAAATCTCTGTTCACTAATTTTTTAAATATGTGTATGTATCTTTTGGTTTTTGTTTGTTGCATATTAAAAATCTTTAGCAAAGCATAATTATAGAAACCATATCCTATGGGTTAATATATAATTTTCAAAAAGTCAAAAAATCATGACTCATAGTGTGTGTATGTGTGTGTGTGTGTAGAGAGAGAAAGAGTCAAAGAGCTGTTTACTTCATTGATAAGACATCCAGCAGGATGATAAAGGAAGTCCAAAGGGACAAAGGACAGATGAAAGTATTTATATTAACTAGAGACAAAAAAATGCTAACTTTGATAAGGGTGATGTGGAGAAATTGGGGTCTGTGACTCCACCATTATAATGCTGCATCAGGATGGCAGTCATTTTGTCCTGGTGGGCTAAGACACAGAGAAGGGAAGTCAAGGTTTCTCTCGAGTGGGACAGAGGAAGGGGATTTAGGAAAGAGTGAGGTTAGAGAGGGGAGAAAGCTGGAAAAAGTAGAGAGCAGAAGAGGAGCAAGGATTCTGGGGGGCCCACAGTTGCCACTGCCATGTGTGGCAGTGGGGCAGGGAAGGAAGCCTTCCATCCCCAGATGGGCGAGGAACCCGAGGAAGCATGCTGGAGAAACTTATAACCCATGAAAGCTGTCTTGGAAACTCAGTACTTGGAAACTTGCTTTGACTTAGAAACTGCAAGGCTTGGGAACTTTCTGGAGACCTGAAGAGTACCTGGATTACTGCTGTTTTCAGTGAGGACTCTCACTAAAAACTAAAGTGGTTGCTGCTGCTGTTCCAAGTGAGTCTTGGTGGTTCAGTCTGAAAGAATGCTGGAGCTGTAACCTTTGGAGGAGGATCGACAACACCATCTTGGTTTCTTCATTTGATCTATTTTTGGCTTGGAGGTGGGATGGTCACCATTTTGTGGACACATGTGACTGCAGGACCCATGTGTAGCTTTTTGGACTAGAGACTGAACTGTGCCCTAAGATTACCAAAGGGGTCCCTTGTACCCTCAATGACTTTTGCCTATTTTGTCTTTTTTGGTGAACAAATCTGTTTTTGCCTCCTTTTAAGGTAGCATGACCTTGCTCCTGCATGCATGAGCTGGGATGAACCTGGAGAATGGCTGAGTTTAAAAAACCAGCTGCTTCCATTTGTAAGTTTAATTAAGTCCTCTGTTTTCCTTACCTGATTTCAGAATTAGATTACTAAATCACATAAAAATTGGTTACTGCCCATCAGGCAATCAAGGTAACCTTTGGGTTTTAATCTCTTCTGCCAGCCACTTCATTTGCACTTCTGTGGGATAAAGGTTATTTGCATGACTATCACATAAAGATTATTTGCATCAATCACTGTCTATTTTTCAACAATTTCCAACCTACTTTTTAAAACCATTCTCACTGCCATATTACAAATGTTATTTAGTTGCCTGGTTTGTAAACTGTCCCCTTCATGAGAGTGTAAAAGCAGAGCATTTCCCATTTTTGTCCACCATGATATTCCCAGTATCTTAAGTTACACATGGAACACACAAGTCTTTCAAAACTAAGTGTTGAATGAATGAAGAAGTAAAAGCAAAGAATGATATTGTTCACTTTGACTTGTGGCCTTAAGTCCACTTTAAGAGGAAAAGTGTAAAATAAACAAGCCCAGAGGAAATTAAAAAGCAAACTAAATTATCTGAAGGACAACCAGTCCCTGCACTTGGTACTTAAATACAGAAAAGTTCTAACCCCACTTTCTGCAGAGATTTTTTAAAATGGCATGGTGAGGTGGGAAAACAAGCAGCACCTGGAGCAAATCCATTACTGCTCATTCTCCAGGCAATAGTGAAAACAATGATGTGTGCTCTCCAAAGAGGGTCAGGGAGATGCTTGGGGGAGAAACAGATCAAGATGAAGAAATTCACCGATGGATCTTATCTCAAAAAGCCACTTAATATTGAAGGAAACCAGGATGTGCCACATGAAAATAAGCCACTTTACCATAAGGATTCTTTTGAGTTAAAATAATTTAAAACCAGTAGGCAGAGGGAGGGGTTACAGGAGAGAACAGCTCCTCATCCTCACTCTGGAGGACATAAACTTCATTTGTACAGGAATCTCTCCTTCCTGCCCTGGGGATTGGAGAACAACTCTTACACCCTGGGGCCCTCATCACTAGAGACAGCTCCAGACTCTAAAAGTTCTAGAGAGGAAAACTAACTAAAACAGTGAGTGCTGAAGAAAAACTTCATTAGCAGAAGAATTAAGGAGATGAAGTGTGTATTCAGATCATGGTTTGATGTCACAGCAGAAGACTCATTAAATGCTAAACCAACTTACCACATACACAATACAAGCACATCTGAAATATCTTTGAAAGCACCTCATTGGCAAAAAGTTAAAAACATCATACAATATCAACAATGATGTAAAAAATACACATGTGCAGTCAATTAAAAATTAATAATAAAATAAAAAAGAAGACATTCAGATGGCCTACATATATAGGAAAAAATGTTCAACATCATTTATTACTGTGATAGTCTATGACAATGGTCTGTATAAAAAAGACTAAAATTAACAAAAAGAAAAAATAAAATAAAAAAACATCGTGCAATTTCAAATGCTGATGAAGATGCACAACAAAGATTTTATTTATGTCGCCAGTGGATGTACATATAAAAACAACTTTGGAAAATAATTTGGCATTGTCTAGTAAGGTTGTACATATGACTATCTTAAATCTCAGCAATTCTACTCCAGGAGATATATCTTACAGAAACTCTTTTACTTGTTATATATCAGGAGACATGAACAAGAACATCCATCCAACAGTGTTTATGATCACAAGCTCAGGGAAAAACTCAAATGTCTACTGATGAAACTGATTTTGTTGCACACTCATCTTATGGAATAGTCATAGGTACAAAGTTTTTGAATTGAAAAGCCAAATTAGAGCTGAATAAAACACAAAGCAATTAGATGTGTTGTTTTATTTTATTTATTTATTTTTTTTTGAGACTAGGTCTCAATATTTGCCTATGGAACTGCAGGCTCATGTTGCCCTGCATACCACAGACTCAAGCAATCCCCAGCCCCAGCTTCCCAAGTAGGTGGGATTACAAGCATGCGCTACCACACCCAGCTATTTTTTTGGGACTAGGTCTCGCTGTGTTGCCCCAAGCTGGGCTCGAACTGCTATCCCCAGCCCCAGTTTCTTCACAGGCTGAAGCTTACAGGCACGCGCCACTGTTCCCGGCAAATTCTCTTTACTTACATATTTACTTGGTTAAACTAATAAAGACTAAAAAAGAAATCAGTAAGAATCCATAGGTGGGATATATGTTTGGAGAAGAGACACAAAAACAGTGGGCAATGAGAAGATGATCTCCCTCCCAAACTTCTTCCTTTTTGTACCAATAGCCTTAACCCCCCTTCCGGGAGTCACTGACTGAAACAATATCAGAAAAACCCACCTTCCCCAGGCCACCTGACTAAGTTTGGCCAGAGAGAATCTGATTAGCTGTCAGGAAAACATCACATACCTGACCAATCTCCCCCACCCCACCAGGTCCACTTTGCATGATCAAACCCCACTCTGTGACACAGTCAGGGGCTAAGCAGCCAACACAGATTTCTGCAGCATCAGTCCCAGGCTGTGTGTTTGTGGACTGCCCGGCCAGATTTCCTCCAATAAACCTGTCCCCGCACTAATCTCTAGTCTCTCTCTTCATTTCTTCCTTTGTCTCCAAAACCTAACAGCTATTCTTTCTGCTTTTCCTTTAAACTTGAAATAGCCAATATGTACTCTGGGTGCTCACCAGTTACAGGCTATGTGCCAAATTTACTTGTTATCTGTTTATTTACAATCACAAACTAGTGCTTCTTTTATTCTTTTTTTTTTTTTTGAGACTAGGTCTTACTATGTTGCCCAGGGTTGTCTCGAACCCACAGACTCAAGTGATTTCTAGCCTCAGCCTCTCAGGTATCTGGGATTACAGGCACGTGCCACCACACACGGCTCAGACTAGAACTTTTAACTAGTTGGAAAAAAATCAAAAGATATTTATGGTAGGTGGACATTATGAGAAATTCAAATATAGTGTCCATAAATAAAGTTCCTTTGGAACACAGACAGACCCATTCATTAGGTATTGCCTATGGGTATTTCACAAAATAACAGAATTGTAATAGAAATCAATGTATGGCAAAATAGAAAATATTGTTTATCCTTTAAAGAGAAAGTTCTCTACTTCCTTATATTAAACAGTAGAAAATGAAATCATATCATAGAAATAGTAAACTTAAGCCGGGCATGGTGGTGCATGCCTGTAAGCGGCAGCTTAGGAAGCTGTGGCCAGGACCAGGGATCACAGTTCGAGTCTGGCCAGGGGCACGTAGTGAGACCTAGTCCCAGAAAAAATAGCTGGGTGTGGTGGTGTGCGCCTGTCATCCCAGCTACCTGGGAAGCTGAGGCTGGGGATTGCTTGAGTCTGCGGTACCCCGGGCAACGTGAGCCTGCGGTTCCACTGGCAAAAAAATAGCAAGACCTAGTCTCAAATTAAAAAAAATAAAAAAAAAAAATGGGAGAGCGTATATTGTCTTTCCTGACATCAACACACAGATAAAGATTTCTCAAATGAGACATAAAATGTGACTAAATGTAAGGTCATTAAAATTAGGAAGGTCAAACGGAATTAGAAGTTTCACTGACTAGAAAATAAAGAGTAAAAAGACAAACCACAAATGGGAGGAGATATTTATACACGCATGACAGTGTGTTCTAAATTGAGGCAGCAAAATACTAATATCCAGAATATGGAAATGAGGGAAAGACATAAATAGGAGTTTCACAGAATAAACTCAAATGCCAAGCGAAATTTGAAAAAGGGCTCAGTTTCCCTCAGACATGGAAAGTAAAACCAGGCAGTCTCCCCTAATTTGGCTCTAGGTACCAGTAAAAGACTCTGACTTTTTAGGGCCCTAACAGTCAAGTTCACATTGGCAAGTGCTGGAAGCCCCAGAAGATCATGGCGGTGTTGGTGTCATGTTTTACCAAAGGATCAGTTGTGACAGAAGTCAGCAGGTTATTTTAGGGAAATTGGTGGGAGGTATGATCACCCTGTGCCCAATGTCATCTTCCATGACCTGTGCAACCTGATCAGTGAGCGAAGGGAAAATGCTGCCAAAACAAGATGGAAATTGCCCCTATAATTGATACAATTTGAAATCTTTTCCCATATGGATAATCACTTGTACCTGCATCGCTTATTGAGTCGTTCCCACACTCCCTCACTGCCATGCATTCCTAATGCCGCTAAATGTCATGTTTTTATATTACTATATATGAAATTTGAGTAGGAGTCTCCCTATTTTGTTATATTGGTCTGTCTATCTCTCACTAGTTTCACATTATCTTCATTATTATAATTTTCCAGAAAGATCTGATATCAGTTCTTTTTTCCATATAAACACTGCTGGTGGGAATGTAAACTGGTCCAGCCACTATGGAAAGCTGTGTGGAGAACCCTCAAACTAATGAAAATGGAACTACCATTTGACCCAGCAATCGCTCTTCTGGGAATCTACCCAAAGGAGACCTCAATGTGGGTACAAAGGGACACCTCTGCTCGGATGTTTATTGCAGCACTGTTTATAATTGCAAGGACATGGAAAGAACCCAAAAGTACCAAGACAGATGAATGGATGAAAAAGATGTGGTCTGTATACACAATGGAATATGACTCATCAATTAAAACTGACAAATTCATGATAACATGGATGGACCTAGGAGAAATCATATGAGCAGAAACAAGTCAGAAAGAAAAAGACAGAAACCAATTGGTTTCACTGATATATGGGACATGGGGAAAACAAGCAAAAGGCCAGGAGGAAAAGTCCAAACAAGCTAACAATCAACCTACAGTACACAACTGGGGGGCAGGAGGGAGGAGGAGAGGGAATGGTCAGGGAGGAAAGCTGGTGGGTGGTCTCTGGGGAATACAAAGATGTGAAAAAAAATTTTTTTTGTGACTAGGTCTCTCTATTTTTGCCCATGGGACCGCAGGCTCATGTTGCCCAGATTCAAGCAATCCCCAGCTTCAGTTTCCCAGGTAGCTGGGATTACAGACGTGTGCCACCACACCCAGCTAATTTTTTGGAACTAGGTCTCACTACATTGCCCTGAGCAGGACTCGAACTGCGATCCTGGTCCCTGCCATGGTTTCCTAGGCTGCTGTTTACAGGCACGTGCCACCATGCCCGGCTATAAATAAAAAAATTAACTATAAAAATAAATAAATTTGCTAGTCTTGACCCTTTGCTCTTCGTATGAATTTTAGAAACATTTTGGGCAGGGCACAGTGGCTCGTGTCTGTAAGCTTCAGCCTATGAAGCGGCCGGGGCCAGGGATCGCAGTTCGAGTTCCGCCTGGGGCCCGTAGCGATACCCAGTTCCAAAAAAATAGCTGGGCGTGGTGGTGTGCGCCTGTCATCCCAGCTACCTGGGAGGCTGAGGCTGGGAATCGCTTGAGTCTGTGGGCAACGTGAGCCTACGGCTCCACGGGCTAAAATAGCGAGACCTAGTCTCAAAAAAAAAAAAAAAAAAAAAGGAAAAGAAACATTTTGACAAATTCCACCAAGACAACCTATTGCAACTTTAATTAGATGTGAGTCAGTCATCAATTTTGGGGTAACTAGATTTCAACCTCCAATTTATAATATGTTTTGTTTCTTTTTATTTGGAGCCTCTTTTATACCATTCAGTAATGCCTTCAAGTTTACTACAAAAGGGTCTTAGGGTTGCATGGGTGGTTCAGTGGTAGAATTCTCGCCTGCCAAAAGGGTCTTAGATATTTTCTGATATAATTATTCCTAGATAAATCTTTGTAACTGTTTTCAACCATAGCTGCTATATTAAAATGCAATTAACCTTGTATGTCTCGAAATTAAATCTGGTGCTTATTAAATTCTATCTTATGTCTAATTATAGACTACATATTAATTATATAGTATATATTAATTATATATTCTATATACACATTTATATGTTAATTATATTTATATAATTAGAAAAACATACATATTTAGATCATCATTTCCTTTCTGAATAGCAATAGTTTTAAAATATTTATTTCCAGTCATTTTTTTCTTTATCTTAAGGATTGTTCTGGATAAGCCCTTTTATTTTATTTTATTTTTTTTAGCAAAAATAAAGCAAAAAGCTTTATTGATTAGAATGGGGAGAAGAACTAAAAAGACTATTCTCCAGAGAGGAAATACAGATGACCAGCAGGCACATGAAAAAATGTTCCACATCACCAATAATCAGGGAAAGACAAATCAAAGTCACACTGAGACACCATCTTACACCAGTAACAATGGTCCATGTCAAAAAAAATGGACAACAAGTGCTGACATGGATGTGGAGAGAAAGGAACACTCCCACACTGCTGGTAAGAATGCAAACCGGTTCAGCCACCATGAAACACTGTTTGGAGAACCCTCAAACATGTGAAAATGGAACCACCATTCTGGATAAGCCCTTTTATTACAATATTATACAGAAGCATTGATATCAAGCATCCTAGTCTTTTTCCTGATTTTTGAAGTGTGACTTTAATATTTCACTGTTAAGATAGATTGTTTGCTCTATGCCTTTTTTTAGGTACTTATTATCAAGTTACGATTGCTTTTTAAACTACAAATAGCTGCTGAACTTTATTGGAGACTATTTATTGGATGCTTTTTCTCAGTGTCTACTGCTGTGATTATATTGCCTTTAATCTCTTGATGTAGTGAATCACACTAATTGATTTTCTAATGTTGGACTAATCCTATAATCAACTCAATTTAGCAAAGTTGCGTAGTCTTTTTCTACCTCTTATTCTATTTAATTTGCCATTTTTTGGTTTTAGGAGTTTGGCCTCTGTGTGTTATAAATGATTGGTCCTAAAAAATTGCATTTCTTACACTGAATTTGTTGGGTTTTCTCATCATTATACCCAACTTCAGAAAACAAATTGAGGAATGCTGTATGCATGGGACAATTTAAAAATATCAATTCAATCTTTATGATTTTAATAATTTTCCCTAGATTGGATCATTTGTGCATTTTCTTTTTTTAATTGCTGTTCGCCAGTCATTGTTATTTTCCTGTTAGACAGTGTCTTTGGTTTTATTCCTTTGTTGTCTCTTCTAAACGTTCATGATAGAAGTTTAGTTCATGAGCTGTAAGGTACATCTTTCTCCCTAACATGTAAACATTGAGAATTATGTTTTAAGATGTTACAACTATAAAATCTATAAGATGCTACATCTATAAAAGATGTTTTAAGATATATAATATAATATTTTAAGATATATGTTTTAAGATATACATATATTTTTAAGACATATATAATATATTTTTCAAGACATTTCTATTTCAGTAGCATTTGTGATTAGAAGATAAAGTCTACATATACTGATTTTTTTTTAAGTTTTGCAAGCTTGCTTAGTGCATCGAATCTGGAAGTTTTGCAAGCTTGCTTGTGCATCGAATCTTACAGGCACCTGACAAAAATGTGATTCAGTTGTCGAACGTAAGAGCCTATGCATGTCTATTAGCTCAACCCTATTCATTGGGTTTTTTTTTTTTCAGCTCTTCTATCAGTCTCTGACATCTTTTACGATTGATCTAGTAATTATTTATAAAGTTGTAGCAAAATCTCCCATTCTGGTGGTCAATTTGTTGATTCTTTTGATAGTTTTGGCATTCTGTACTACCGTAACTATACAACATTAGGATCATTAAATCTTCCATTAGTTGTTTACCCTTTTAAAGTTTATTTTGTCTGATATGAAAAGTCCTACCACCTTTATTTCGATAGTGCATCTTTTTTATATTTTTTGACTTTTCAACTTGCTCCCTTTTTATTAACTGGTTCTGGCAGGGATACGCTGACAAGTGCTTATCAGCCGGCTTGCCATGGAAAGGAAGTGGGCTCTGATTTGTGGAACTGGCTCATATCCCTCGTGTCAAACCACTGTGGTTGTCAAGCCAAGTGCAATATACCCAGTTCAATCTCAATTTCAAAGAAATAAGGCACAATTTTCAGTGCACGTTCAAATATTGCATGGGGGATATTAACATTTAAAAGGTGTTTTCTGTTTATCTGAAACTCAAATTTAACTGAACTTGAGTGTATATTTGCTTGCTAAGTCTGGCAGTAATACTCCCACCAACATGAAATCACTGAATGCAAAATTTGGGTGAGATGCTCACAATCAACTCACTTAAAAATAACTGTGGATGCCATATGAATCATCCATTTAAATGTACATTTCAGAGGTTTTTAATATCCTCAGATGTGCACTACCACCATGATAAGTTGTAAATGTTTGCATCACCCCAACAAAGAACTTTCTACTCATTAACAATCACTGACCTGGTATTCCTCCCTCAACCTCAGCCCTGGGAAACCCCAAGTTTATTTTCTGTCTCTCTGTCTCCCTGTCTCTCTGTCTCTGTCTCTCTGCCTTTTCTGGACAACTGCTTTATTTATTTATTTTTGTTAGTGGGGTAAAGTGTTTTATTTCAATCTTTTGTCAATCTCTTTATTTTTGTTTCTTTTTCACTGCATTTGTATATTAGCATAAAAAATACTAACATTAGTTGAAAATATTTATTTTCTTGTGACTTTTTTCCCCCATACCAGATATTTTCAAGTTCTGTATATGTTGTACCACATGGCAATGTTTTGTTTCCTTTTATTGCTAAATAATATTATTCCATTTTATGGACTTCTGAACATAACAATTTTTTCTTATTTCTAGGAAGAAAAAAACAATCTATTAAATATCGCAGAAAATTTAGAATATGAAAGCTCCACATATGTTTACACATTGTGAAAATCACCAATCACAAGTTAGGATAGCCTCAGAAATGTTTGTATTGATATTCAATATGTCTCAGTTGTCTATGCTTTTCCTTCCATAACACAACCAGAATCGTCATATTTAAACAAACTCAACTTTTCCCCTAAACTTGAACTAGCGTACAAGTCATTAGCCAAGGTGTACATATTATTCAGTTCCTTGCTTTATTATCCCTGAACCATAAATGTTGCCCCACTGTTTTCAAATATTGTATGTGATATGCTTTAAAAAAAAAAAAGGTGTTCCTGTTTAGTTGACATTCACCAAATTGAGCATCTTTTATTTTATTTGCTAAACATCTACCGTGGACCACAGGTGGCTGTTCCATCTAGTTCTGTCTTCTCTCAGACACAGCAAGGAATGTGTCTCAGAGACTCAGAGAGCATCTGTCCCATTCTATTCATGCCAAACATGAGCATGTCACATATCCCTTTTACTTATATTCCAGGGACCATCACCTAATCATGCGGTCAAAGAGCTTGCAGGAAGGCTGGGAAATAGTCTTTAATCTCAGTTCAAACCTCATTTTCCAGAGAAAGAGAAAATGAAAGTTAGGGACAAATTCACAATCTGATTAGGTAACAATCCTTTCATCTTTGGACACAAGTTTGGTGACTATGATCAGAAGTAACAACTTCACTTTCCCCTTCCAACCAAGGGATGAACGTATGACTCATTCTGGGTCTCTCTCTCTCTCTCTCTCTCTCTCTCTATTTATCTCTCTGAAATCTTTAACAAAGTGATACAGAGACTTCACCTAGCAAAGTTCATTCATCCAAACTGAAGAAAATGTGCCTTTATGCTACTTAGATCACTAGTGTTTTTCTGATTCTTGATTTTGTCTTCCAAGATCCAGATTTTCCCTGGATCCTATAATACATCCTACTTTTATTCTTATATTGTTGTGTAACTTGGAATTAGCTAATTGATCAAAAGCTAAATTGGATACATTCCAACACAACCGATAAAATATGACGCCTACAATCTCACCGAGAAGATATGAACAAAAGCTTGGCACAGAAAACATGTCAATATGGGCACTGCACACCCTCTGTCTAGACGGAAAGCCGGGCATCGTGGCTCGTGCCTGATATCATCAGCCTGCAAAGCAGTCGGGGCTAGGGAACGCGGCCTGAGTCCTGCTCGGGACAACACAGTGAGACCTAGCCCCAAATAGCTGGGCGTAGTGGCGCACGCCTGAAATCCCAGCTACATGGGAAGCTGAGACAGGGGATTGCTTGAGTCTGTAGTACCTCGGGCAACAATAGCCTGCAGCTCCACGGGCAAAAATAGCAAGACCCAGACTCGAAAAGAAAAAAAAAAAGAAGAAGAAGAAGAAGAAGAGGCTTCTCTAATGACAGTGGCCCCACAGCAAAGCCCCAAAGGAGGAGACCTACCATCAGATGATGGATGTCCCTTCGAGGATCTGCTCTTCCAAAATATAAGGCGGAGTCATGCCCCCAAGCCAAAGACCTGAAGCATGAATGAAGGATCAACAAAACAAGGCACAGACTGCGGAGATGAGACCCACCAAGACCAAAGGTGCTCCAAAAACAGCACAGGAATGATAAACAGCACGTTCTACCAAGTCCCAGGAAATCGCACCATCATCAAGGACGAGGAAATGGATCAAATTAAAAAAAAAAAGACTTAAGGACTAAACAAGGACAAACAACAAAAAGAAAGGAGGCAAAGAGACCAGGGGAGATGTGGCGTGTGTGTGTGTGTGTGTGGGGGGGGGGTATTCCCATGGGGATTAGAAGTTATACAATCATATATTGTAAAATATGCAAACATAAAAATTAAAAAAAAGAAAATATGTACTGCCTAAATGGCGTTTACATCTTGTTTTTATTTTTAACATTTTATTATCAAAATTTCGCACATACAAAAATAGCTGGAATAGTTTATGAATCTTCATGCATCCATTACCTTGTTTCAACAATTATTCTATTATTCTTTTTCCATCAATCCTCTCGGCAAATTCATACTTTATTTGTCTTTATCCTCGAACAGTTTTTCTTTTTTTAATTTATGCTTATTTTTATTATTTTATCCTTTTAAAACAAATCCCAAAGATCATACCTCAGATATATACTTGAAATGATTTCCTAGTATATGAGCACTGAAAAGAAAAATATGACATTATCATACTGCCCAAGTTAATAATAATACCTTATTATATTGAATAGCCTATTCAAGTTCAACTTTGCCTGATTGATTCAAAAAATCTTTTGATAATTGTTCAAATAAAAATTCAAGCGCAGTGCACAGATATTCTCTGAGTTCCTCTTTGACTTACGACAGCTCCTTCTTGTTTTATCTTTCGTGTCATTTGTTTGTTGAAGAAAATGGGGGTCTTTATCCTATGGACTTTGAAGCATTCTAGATTTGACTGATGGAAGCTCCCCGGGGTCATTAACAGGTCGTTTCATCTGCGTCTCCCCTATGCACTGCTCGGTAGCTCTCAAGGCACGATGCAATTTAGTGTCAAAATTTTATTTTCATTCTAGCAAGACTATTCCATAGGTGGTATCGTTCACCTTCAATTAAATGGTGTGACTGACAGCACCTGTGTGAGTCAGAGACTTTAATCAGTGTGCTGCCTTTTCTTCTTCCATCGCTGCCTTCAAATGGGTCCACCTCCCCTTTCTGCGCCCAGTGGCATTTCAGACAGATCCCTGCGTGTGTGTGTGTGTGGTGGGGGGGGGGGGTTGTGGGCACTCTGATGTGAGAAGAGTCTCACTTTCAGATGTGGAAAATTCCAACCCAGTCTAAATTAAACGAATTTAATTAATTTATTATCCAACTCCAATTGCCCTCCCCCCCTTGCAGCTGTCAGGAAGAACCTGTCCTTTCACTCCCTTTGGTGGACTGCCTCCACCATGTCCTTGGGAAACACTGCATTTTTGCCCAGCCAAATGGTGGAAGTGTTGCTTGCTCCCATGGCAACCTGCTGTTCTCACCCTGCCGCCAGGGGCAGCCTCAGCCAGCCTCTCCTTGGTAGATTTCCCTGGATCCCTCAAACTCGGGAGCCTCTTGTCAGGTCCACCCCACAACTTGCTTATCCTCCACTCACATGGTAACACAGGACAGAACTATACTTCCCAGCCCAGCAAGTCCCTGGCCAGAGTGTGCGTGTCTGGCTGGCATTCCCAGCCTTCCAAAAGGTTCTCTCCCTGCCTCCGCTCACTTGACGCCTGTGGAAGAAGCAATGCCCCAGATAGAAAAAGGGAGAACTGTCACCATGACCTCTAGCTTGCGACATCTCCTGAAAGAGGCAGCTGCCCTAATGAAAGCCCAGCCTCTCTACGAAGGCTGATCCCAGGCTGGTGGCAGAGAAAGGCCCATTCACATTCATCAAGGGCCATCTTTAAATGTGGAGCTACTGTTCACTCACTGTCTACAGCTTGGAAGCTGTGTCTCCAATTCTTATCAACAGGAAAATCTCAACTCCATTCACACAAATCTCTATGATTTACCTCCACCTTACTTGATAAAGATGCTACAGATACACGCCAGAGGTGGTGGCGCATGCCTATAATCCAAGTGCTGGGAGGCAAGAGGACAGGGATTGCTTGAGTTGGGTTTGAGACTACCCTGGGCAACATAGTGAGACCTGGTTCTCGAAAAGGCAGCTGGACGTGGGGGTGTGTGCCTATAATCCCAGCCACCTGGGAGGCTGAGGATGGAGATCACTTGAGTCCCCAGGATCAGGGCTACTCCAGGCAACATAGCAAGACCTAGACTCAAAAAAAGAAAAGATGCTACAGATACAGAATTTCTTTTTTCCCCACCTTGGTTTCACCTTTTTTAAATTCCCCCCCCCCTATGTTTTATTGATTTTTTAAAAAAATAGTTCCTTCCATAGATAAGTGGTTGCTGGAATGGCTTCTTGCCCCCCCACCACCTCTGATGGTCCAGCTGTTCACTCAGACTCCTCTCTCGTTCTTTGATGATTTATGTTCAGTCCATCGGTCTCTCTTCCTTTTCTGTGGTTGTGTATTTGGCAGGTGAGGGGCTGTGTTCCTCGTACATGACATTCGGTGCATGGAGGATTGTAGTCTTAGCTTTGCATCGGGCAGCCTGTCCTGATCCTTTGAGGTTTAACCATGTCTTCTCATGGCTGGCTGCCTGTTCCAGTCTTTTCTCCTGGTATATCCTTGGCCTCTTCACCCCTCAGCTCTGCCTTCTTACAGTTGTTTTCTCTAATGAGGTTTCTTGGTGAGGGTAGGCATCCACCAATGGCCTTTGTGGAACATCTCCACTCTCTCTGTTTGCAGATTTGTTGTGGAGTCAGTTCCCCAATCCTGTGGACCTCATCTCCCATGGTATGGGGAGGGGCTCCTTGTTTTCTTGAGTGGCTTATCCCCGAATGGGGTCTAGGTTCATCCATTCCTGACGAGTCTGTAGGCTCACTTCTGTGATAGATCTTCGTCATGGTTGTCTCTCCAGTCCATCATGTTCTATGATGATCCTTCTCCTGCGTCCTGCCCAGCTGTATTGGCAGGAGACTTATCTGGTCCCTCATGCGTTCTATGTCTCTGCTTGCAATGTTTATGTTTTTCCTTATTCCTCCTGAGGCCTACGGACTAAGTGGAGTGAAAGTGAAATGGCTAGACCTTCGAGCCCCCCACCTCCATATTCCTCGACCCTGAGTGGATCTTGCCTGCATGTGGTCTAGTCCAGGTCTCCCAGGCCAACCCCTGAGGTGCTCTTACCAGCCAGCTTGATGGCAGAGGGTGCTCAGTGGGTGCATAATGGGTGCAGCTGCCAGCCAGAGGCCGACTGGTAGCTGCAGGCACGTGCCAATCAGGGCACGCATGGCTCCCAGATACAGAATTTCTTAATTAACTTGAACAGAATTGACTTAGAAAATTTAATTTTGCATAATACTCTGCCGGATATATGTATGTATGTATGTATGTATGTATGTATATATATATATTTATGTGGGATGTGGGTAAACACCATACACAGAGTTGAGGTTTCTTGCCTTCTGTCTTTACCCAAGAAGACCTGGGTGATCTAGTAAACATCAACAAGAGCAAATCAAGGAAAGGAAAACATTTCCCAACAGAGCAGATTGCAAAGACGCAGGTCCATAGTGATGTATCAGCTACATTAAACGCAGCTAGTATTATCTATTGCATCACCAGTAGAACTAGGTGCTTGTTTGGCTCCTACGTTTTATAAGATATAATCTATAACCATTTAAATTAATGTTAAGTCTACGTGTATTTTTTTAATTGATGAACTTAATTACAATTGCTAGGTGGAGAACTGCTTATTCCAGCCTGAAGTAGAACCAGAATTAGGAACTGCAAAGAGGACTTACTCACTCATTAAAGTCAGCTGAGTACATTTGTATTTTGCATTCAACTAAAGTAGGAGTGAACAATAAACTAACAAGATGGGCCTGGTGGTGAATCAGCATCTATGGATGAACATTGAAGAGAGTGTGTGTTTGTGTGTGGTGTTGGGGGCAGGGGGGCGGGGTGATGGCCAAATATGAATGTTACATCAAATTGGACTGAAAGGAGTTTAAAATGTGAGCGATGCTTTTGGAGGTTGTTTCGCAACCACTCCCAAGCTGGGTGGATTCATCGTGAACTCTTGAAGAGCTATAGAGAATCTGGGAGACTTCGGCAGATTCTACAGGCTTTTAATAGTGAACAAGGAAGATCCGAGTGCAGGGAGCTAGTAACTTGAGCCCTCCCCAGCAGCAGAGGGACGCAGCCCTTTTAATCCTTGCTGCTCAGCACAGCTGTCCTACTTACATATGCATGCAGCCAAAGCTCTATGGGCCCAGGTGGCCACAATCAGAAGGGGGTGTGCCCTGCACTCATGCCCCTCAGTCCCGGGTGGTTGTGCAAACTAGAGGTGCAATATACCACAGGCGCCAGCCATAGAGGTGAGATGTGGAAGACATAAAAATGTCTGATTTCTAACTCATCTATCCAACAGAAGTGTTGGACAAATTGAATTATGTTACACTGCGGACATAGCTGGTTAAATATGCCTGACTCCAAGTATTGTATATTTCAAATGTGTGCACTTACCACAGCTCTGGGCTCAAAGGGAGATCTTAATAAATACTTGTGGAGGGAGGAAAGCGGGAGGAAAGGAAGGATAGCACAAAAAGAGGGAAAGAAGAGGTGGAGAAAGTGAATTTGGTTTTTATTACACTTTAACAATGGCGTAAGTACAAATTGGCTAATGGTCTTTTCATGATGTGGTTAAAGCGTTGAATTTAAGCCTAATGGTGCAAATGAAAGAAAAGTGAGCGTTTCATAAAATCGTGTTATGGTAATAATTGCGAGACTGACAGCACAGTTTGAAAAAGTAATTTTAAGTGCTTGGTTTTTATGTTTTTGTTTTTAACTTCAGCAATCATGAATTAACTTTGTAACATACTTAACATTCCAGACTATCCAGTCATCCATTTGTTCCCTTAGAAACCCCATTTTCCAAGTCATTTGAATTAAATTATAAATATATTTAAACACAAAGACATGCTAATTAATAGAAAGCAAATGTTCCACCAAAGAAGGCAGCACAGATGCCCTGGGAGAGCAAGCTTGATGACACAGAATTTCAGGACAAGACAGGATGTTAGTCATTCTTCCAACTCTGTGTCCTGTACAGATTTCACAATCCTTCTTTCTGTTTCTGATAGGGGGGTGCCTACTCCCCCCCCTCTCCCGGTGCCATTAACATAGTTGATACATTTATTAAGGAGCTATTCTCCTGTTGCTATAGATATGCAAATTTCAAAGAAAAATGATTTGTCTAACTTCCACAGAGGCCTCTTGACTGCAAGACTTGGTGAGAAGGAAGGGTATAAATACTGGATTGAGAACAAAGGAGATCAGCCATTTTAGATTCAGCCATTTTGATTAGGGATTTTGGTAAAAGGAGATGTGAGCCGTGTGTGCTTGACCATGTGCTTTGGCCAACCCAGGCTAGCAATGTGTGTGTTAAAGGAAGCTGAGGAGTTTGTAGATTTGAATTCTGGGTTGGAGTTTCTTACTGAGTTTGACTCGAATGTTTCTGGAGAGGCCATGTGAGTGAGACCTGAGAAGAAATTAAATTTTGCTGGTTCCTGTGTACACTTACCACAGCTCTGGGCTCAAAGGGGGATCTTAATACTTTCTACTACCTGGAGGAGAACACCAGGAGAAGATAGCATCACGCCTTTGACTACGTGCTTGCAAGGTGGAGCACACCAAAGAAGAAGGATGTTCCGTGTGGGACTCGTGCTAATGAACTCTGCAGGAGTGGACAAGTGGTGAGGTCAACAGGACTAAAAAACTGAAGGTTTTTGGACAATGTTGGGGTGATCAGGGTTTTCTTATACATGTTTCATTCTGTGGTGAATAATTAGGAGATCAGTTTGTTTAGTAATAAATTAGTCTGTATTCTAAGAATCTTGTTCTGACCCTAGAAAATATAATAAGGGCTGGGGATGGTGGTTGGAACCTACAATTTTGGATGTCTTTAGGCTGCAGGAGCTGCAAAGGGTAAATTGAGGCAAGCTAGCAAGTTTGCCTCAGAAACTGCAGTTACTGTTTTTTTTCTCCTGCAGTCTCTAGAGCAGGGAGCTGAGAAAAGCCACAGCTAGAATCTGCATAACAAAGGTTACTGGTTTGTGAAGGCATTCACCTGCAGGAGGTTAGAGTTTGAATCCACCTGGGAGAAGGCAGGGGGAGGGTTTGTATCCTCAGTATAAACTATTTAAGGTTCTCAGAGGAGTGTGATATTTGTGTACTGTGGAAACTTCATTTTATTTGCCATTGATTTACAAATAAATAGATCATCTTTTTGTGCCCATCCCACCCCTGATTTCCCCTCCCCCATCCCTTCTCTTGCTCTATATTTCAGTTCTGTTGAGAGTTTTAAATTTTTCTTGCCATTAATATGATAGTGCACAGGTAACAGGGTGGTGGGAGATCCCTGGGGTTGACAACAATGTAAAAAAACTACATAACTAATTTAAAAAATTAATAAATAATAAATAAAGTTAAACACTCAATCAGTGATTTAGTTCTGTGCCATTTCAGAGTTTGGTGATTTAGTTCTCTCATCAGAGTAATTGCCGTAGCTTGTTAGGAAACGTGTAGTGGAAATTTGTTGAGTTTCTGTTCCTGACCATTCATTTTCCATTTCTCACTCGTCCCTATTTTATTTTGGGTACTACATCTCGTGGGTGTACGCATTCAAGGGGCCTGACTTTCTTTGCATTGGTGGAGAGACAGGCATGAGAACTAAGCTGTTCCAACTGGACTTCCTTTTTGGGACTTGGACTCTTCAGTAATTAATAGAGGAGAAAATTGCTTGAAGGAATTCATCTCAGCCATGGCAACAGCTCTGCTGTCCACTGCTGGCAGCCTGGTGTCAAGCCCGAGTCTCCTCCCATCTCAGCAAATATCTCCATAGTACATTCACTTTTTCCTTAAAGGGGCTAGTGTTGGTTTCTGTCACCAGCCATGAAAGAATCATACTGAAGTAAAAATCTGGTTTAGTTCTAGATGGTGGTCACATTTTGATCTCCAGTTTTTAAAATCTTTCTTTGGGTGTATTTATTCCCATTGCCAAGCTAAAAAAAAATCTTTAACACTTTCTTTACTTCAGCAGGGCATGGTGGCATGCACCTGTAATCCAAGTGCTGGGAGGCAAGAGGCCTGGGATCACTTGAGTTCACGGGTTCAAGACTACCCCAGGCAACATAGCAGGACCTGGTCTCATAAAAGCAGCTGGGCATGGTGGTGGGTACCTGTAATCCCAGCTACCTGGAGGCTGAGGCTGGGATTTGCTTGAGTCCGCAGGATCGGGACTCCGGACCCCAGGCAACATAGTAAGACCTAGTCTCAAAAAAAAAAAAAATTATTTTTCTTGACTTCTTAAAACTGGTTTGATTCATTGGAATGCAGTTGTTGAGCTGGAAGATTTGAAATCTTGGAAACCAGTTATATACTCTTTTCTCTTTCAAATTTCCTCAGAAAAAGACAAACCTCGTTTCCTAATACAATAATGTCTTTGTACTACTTATTCGAGATGTTTTTATTTTGACTTTGTTTCCTTTATTTGCCTTACTAACAGTGGTTCTCAACAGTATGTATGATATGGGGAATAGGTACACAGCTCCTCAGAAGTATGTCACCTCATCATACCCACCCTCAAAGCACCCTTTATCCTAGAACACTGGCCCCCTCCCCACTTGGTTCCCACCTTCCTCTTGTAACCTCTTGTAACCTCAATCTTTTGGTCATATTTCTAAAGTTTGTTTTGTCAGTTTCTTTGGTTCTTCTCTATTCTACATAATCCTTCTGACTTATTTCACTGGGCATAATCCCCACCCAGCCCCTCCAGGTTGTCACAAATGGCAAGAGTTCATATTTTTTTTAACTGAGTAGTATTCCACTGTGTGTATGTACACCACATCTTCTTAATCTACTGCCCTGTTGATGGGCATTTACTTGTTTCCACAATTTGAATATTTTAAATAGGGCTGCAATGAGCATGAGTGCATTTATCCTTTTGAATTAGTGATTTTTTATTCCTCAGGTAGATGCCTTGGAGCAGAATTGCTGGATCATATAATGCATTGTTAGGAGTCCCATATGGGAAAGAAGAAGAATGAGACAAAAGAAATCAATAGCTATCTTTGAGGCCAGCTCATGATTGGGGATTTGGGGGATATGTCCAAATCCATTTTATTAGGAGTTGGGGTCTCTTTTATACCTTAGCAAAGAATGATCATAATGAGGTAATGAGGAAGGAAAAGACTCAGGATCCCAAAACATGTGACACAGAAGAATGAGGATGGGGATACTTTACCTAAACAGGAAAAATACCTGTGGGGGTAAAGTCTCTTATCTTTCCAAGGACATGTCTCTTTGGTGGGACATTCCTAGGAGGTTAGGGGGCTGTCATCACAGATAAGAGACTTTCTGGATAACCATCACTAGTGTGCCAGAGAGAAAGAGAAATATAAATGTGTTCCTTTATCTAAGGCATATCTCTTGATCTGTGTCCACACCCCACAGTATATTTATTTTTAATATTCTAAGGAATATTAAATATTAACTACAGGCTGAGCCACTCACTGTGGTTTTGATTTGCATTTCCATGATGATAAATGATGTTGAACATCTTTTTATGTGCCTGTCGGCCATTTATATATCCTCTTTGGAGAAGTGTCAATGAGTTCTTCTGCCATTTTTTGTTTTCATTTTGCTGAATAGTACATAGTGTAGATCTAGACTATTAATCCCATCAGATGTATGATCTGGTAATATTTTCTCCCACTCAGTGGAATGAGTTTTTATTTTAATACTAGGGGATTTTTTTTGTAGTAAAACTTCATTTATTCAATGTACTTTTGTTAAAGACCATTCTCCTTAAATGTATGTTTTAATAACTCTTCTCCTGCAAAGCCCATGAAAGGACTAGCATTGTATGGAACCCACTTTGGAAACTGCTATTTTTGAAAATGAAAGGGAAAGTGGAGTTATCCCATTTCTCAGTGTATCATGTGCCCTTGGCAGTGAGTTTATCTCTTGCTCTCTTGCCTCAAATGCACACTGAACATTTTTGATTGTCCTCTTTAGAATTTTTGAAGATTTCTCCCTCCACAAGAGTGATAAGGGCTTAATAACAAAGATCCACAAGGAACTCACACAACTAAACAAAAACAACACAAGAAGCCCCATCAAAAAATGGGGAGATCTAAAGAGACACTTCTCCAAAGAGGAAATATAAATGGCCAACAGGCACATGAAAAATTGCCCAACATCACTAGCAATCAGGGAAATGCAAATCAAAATCACAGTGAGATACCACCTTACACCAGTAAGAATGACCCACATCCAAAACAACAGGCAACAACAAGTGCTGGCATGGATGTGGAGAAAAAGGAACACTCTTACGCTTCTGGTGGGAATGTAAACTGGTCCAACCACTATGGAAAACTCTGTGAAGGACCCTCAAACTAATGAAAATGGAACTACCATTTGATCCAGCAGTCACTTTTCTGGGAATATACCCAAAGGAGACCTCAATTTGGGTACAAAGGGACACCTGTGCTCGGATGTTTACTGCAGCACTATTGATAATTGTAAGGACATGGAAACAACCCAAATGGCCCAAAACAGACAAATGGATGAAAAATACGCTATATATACACAATGGAATATTACTCATTAATTAAAAATGACAAATTTGATGATTTTATGATAACATGGATGGACCTAGAAGAAATCATATTAGCAGAAACAAATCAGAAAGTAAAAGACAGAAACCGAATCATTTCAACTAATATACGGACAACCAAACAAAAATACACAACTGCGGGGGGTGGGGGGAGGAGCTGGAGCAGTCAGTGAGGGGATGTGGTGGTTGACCCCTGGGGATTACAATGATGTGAAATTTATGTATATATAAATACATTATTTAAAATAAATAAATAAATACACAAAAAAAGAATTTTTGAAGGTTTCCCTCTATCCTGCTACATACCACTCTTTCATTTATTCTGATTATGTCATTGAAAATCTTTTTACCATGAAGTTCAAGTGCTCCAAGAGCAGCCATAATATATTTATGCTTGATTTATTTTATTTCTTTTGTTTGTAAGTCTTCTGAGTACCCCTAAAATTCAGGGTGTTATGGTAGAGGGAAGGCTCAACATTCAGCCCCTGCTGATATCTTATGCATGCACACATGAAAACACATGCACATGTAACAGGAAAAACATGTTCAACTCTCAAGGTCACCTCAAAGACATCTGCCTGTCCTTGAAGGTAGTTCCAAACCATCAGAGCTGAGATGGAAGTATGGAAGGAGAGTGAGATTGTCTTTCCTCAAACTTACAATGACTGGTCCAACAGATCCTTGATAAGGGAAGGCCAGGGCTCCAGAGTAAGGCCATGTTGGACAAGAAGAGAATCAAGAGCCAAGGAAAAGCAATGGTGGTTCTGACCTTGGTTCAGTGGCTATAGCTATGCAGCCGACACAATTGCACCTTTGCCTCTTTATTCACTTACTGATGAGCTTACTCAGCCAACATTATTGAACACTGGCTGTTAAGGAATTCCGCTTGGCTTCTGCTTTTACAAAGCTTACTGTCTATTATACTAGGCCACTAGCCACCTGAATAAAAAATGTACAATATAAGCTACAAAGAATTATTTTAGAAAGGAGGATGAAGTGCTTTTCTGCATTAACTCAGGCATTTAGATTTATGCTGTAACTCAAGCTGTGTTTTTCTAGAAATACATTGTTTCATGAATATGCCTTCAATTTTCTCTAGTACTAACTCATACTCATTCGTTGCTTTGTAGCAGTTTTATACATTGTTTCATGAATATGCCTTCAATTTTCTCTAGTACTAGCTCATACTCATTCGTTGCTTTGTAGCAGTTTTATAGTATTCCATTGCAAAGTCTATTATAAAACGTAACTTAGCATAAATATATGTTGCTAAACCAAATATCCAGCCCATTCACGAATGTTAAGGTAATTTTAAATTGTTTCCAATGTTGCTGTAACGTTGGTGTATACAGCTGATGGAGGTAAACAGTGTCAGTAGTGGTTTTAACCTATATTTATATGATTAGGCATCTTTCATTTGTTTACTGGTTCTTTGTGAATCTGTCAATTATTTTATTCTTCCTCTCCATAAAATGAAATACTATTTCCCAGCACCCCCTAGAGAGTAATACTGATTCCATGAACCAGACAAAAAGCACTTCATTTACTAACACTATCTTCAAAATTAGCATCTCTGAGATCTAACTTTGCAAGTAGGTGGGATCTGGAAATAGTTGGTTTTCTGTTATATAAACTGTGTGATGCCTGTGGTAGGTCCTTTGAATTATAGCACTCCCCTATATATCACTGTAGGGGTCCAGTTTGTGTGACTGGACTTCTGCCTCAATTTCCCTAAGAACCACAGCCCAATAGCCAGGTCTTACCATTCCTTTTCTTAAGAGATTAGAATTAGATTAGATTCTCTTACCTCTGAATTGTTCACTGGGCTTCTACTGTAAAAAGACAAATCATTTGCAAATTTAATACCAGCTCCCTGTTAACTTGAAGTATCACCTGTACTTTGAGACCTTTGCTTCTATGAACTGGACCCTCTTAAGTATGAGAATTGGGTGCAATTCTGTTGCTTGTGAAACCCCTTTGAACATCACCTTGAACTACCGGTCAGTACCTGTGGTGATGAGGGACACTGACATATCATGTCCTTGACCCTGGCACTAGCCTCTACCTCTTTTCCACCAGCAGGACATGAAGGTCTGCTTGTCCTGAGGCTGACCTGCTAGAATATGACCATCCATCCTTTTTCCTCAGTCGTTAATGGCCCAGTGAAATGTAATTGCTATTGATTTGAAGTTCTAAACAAATGAAACTTATTTTGCTTCTGTGAATCTCCTTCTTAAAGATCAGAAAATGGTGATGGTGAGTCAGGAATCTTAAGAGAAAGTGTGGTACTTGTCCCTCCTATCCAATCTCTTCTCAAGGCTTTTTTTTTTTTTTTTTTTTTTGGTCTGGGCCTCAAACATTTCAATCTAAGTTGGATATTTATTTAAAATCATTTTGGGTTGCTAAGCAAGTATCTCTTACAATTTAAACAAGAAAAGAAGCAAGTCTTATATTTCAGTGGAATTTCATAGTTTTGGTCAGCTATTTCTTCCAATTTGGGTTGTGAAAATACTGTGGCTTTTAGTTTAATAGGCCATTCACTGCAAGATTATGTGGACAGAAAGTTCGGTGGAACATTACATCATGAGGAAGCAAGTGAGTTCCTGCCAGCCTCACTCCAGGCACCCTAACATGGCCCAGTTCTTCACTCAAGGAGAAATAATAACAATTCTCTGTCTCAGCACCGACTTCTGGACTTAAACACACAACTACACCCCACTGCTGCCCTAGCCCCCTATTCCTCCCCACCCTTTTCTGGAACATGAATATTCTGTTTGATCCGATTTGTCTAGAAATACATCTGGCAGATTACAAAATTCCAAGTAAGGAAAACACTGTTCCTTGTCACATGGTACGAATCGTTTCTAAGCTCAACGTGTTTTTCAGAATAGATCTTAGAGTAACAAAATGAAGTTGCAAGCTGGGTGGTGGTGCACACCTGTAATCCCAGCTACCTGGGAGGCTGAGGCTAGGGATCACTTGAATCTGCAGGTTCGAGATAACCCTGGGCAACATAGCGAGACCTTGTCTCAGGAAAAAAAAAAAAAAGAAAAGAAAAGAAAATGAAGTTTTGTCACTGCCAGTCACTGGGTATACTTTGTTAGAACAAATGAGTACAACGCTTCATGCAGGAATTCTGAAGTTGGATTTGGTTGAATTCTGCCCCAACCTCTACACAACCTCTAGAGTTGAAAGTGTCAACCCTAAAGGAGGAGGATGGGCCATATTTTTTACTTGAGCATTTTGGATAGCAAGCTCTCTCATGAATTTATATCTATTCAAAAGTAAATTTTGGAAAATTGAAAAAATCCTTTCTAGAATGAGTTTATTATTCTCTGAGTTACCCTTTACTGTTATACAGTTTTTGAGCAGTTAAAGTCTTGACAAATGCTCCAGTCCACTGTTCCCACAGAGAAGTGATGCTTCTGAAGTATGATGGAGGGAAACATATTTTGCAACTCTGTGACCCTCCATCACACATATGTGAAAATCTGTATTCTTGGCTGGAGGGAAAATCAATTTTATTTATTGATAAAAATGTGGTGACACACCATGAACATTCATGGAACACCTACCTCCGTGTCATGCAGTCAGATGCAGAAATACTACTTTGGTACTGGCTAAGGTCAGCTGTCCCATTTTCTCATTGGGAGCCCAGCAAAATGGCAGCAGAGTGAAAACCCAGATTCACCTCCAAATGCAGCCCAAGTTGGTGTAAAACAAAGCCAAAAATTCTCTGAGGGGAAAAACTGACCACGGTGCACAACAGAACCTTCAGAGAGAAAGAAAAGAGCAGGGAAAATTTCAACTAAAAACTTTAAACTCTGTTTAGAGTGGTACTGAGGCACTACAGCTGACCAGGGGGAAATTGGCTGCAAGGCAGACTCTACACCCAGCAAGACTGAAGTCAAACTAGAATGAAGATGAAGGTATTCACTGACAAGCAAAAGCTAAAATAATTTATCAATCCTAGACCACACATGTTGACAGGAATGTTAACTGGTACAACCATTAAGAAAAGCAATCTGGTCAGGCACGGAGGCGCATACCTATAAGCTTCAGCCTATGAGGTGGCTGGGGCTAGGGATTGCCGTTCGAGTCCCGCTCGGGGCCCCTAGCAAGACCTAGTCCCAAAAAACAGCTGGGCATGGTGGTGCATGTCTGTAATCCCAGTTACCGGGAAGCTGAGGTTGGGGATTGCTTGAGTCTGTGGTACCCTGGGCAATGTAAGCCTGCGGTTCTATGGGCAAAATAGTGAGACCTAGTCTTGGAAGGGAAGGGAAGGGAAGGGAAGGGAGGGGAG